>CAUYLG010013548.1:0-26030 GCA_963573385.1 Cacajao melanocephalus
AAGCAAAAAGAACAAAGCTGGAGGTATCATGCTACCTGATTTCAAACTATACTACAAAGCTACAGTAATCAAAACAGGATGATTTTTAAGAAAAGAATAACCTAAGAGCAATGCTGAAAATTACTTTCTAGAATGTAGAGGATCAGGAGGGAACCAGGAGCCAGCTAAGTGTCTATAATAGCAATTCAACGGAGCACCTGGCCTTTTGTTGGTGGGGTGGGTGAGTAGACATGACATCTTTTTTTTTTTTTTTTTGAGATGGAGTCTTGCTCTGTTGCCCAGGCTGGAGTGCAATGGTGTGATATCCGCTCACTGCAACCTCCACCTCCCAGGTTCAAGCAATTCTCCCGCCTCAGCCTCCCGAGTAGCTGGGACCACAGGCACCCACCATCAGTCCTGGCTAATTTTTGTATTTTGTAGAGATGGGGTTTCACCCTGTTGGTCAGGCTGGTCTTGAACTCCTGACCTCAGGTGATCCTCCCACCTTGGCATCCCACAGTGCTGGGATTACAGGTATGAGCCACCACACCTGGCCAGACATGACATCTTTAGACTAGAGAAAACAACAAACAAATCCTTGTGTGTAGCATAGCCATTTACCATCCTAATAAAGTCTGTTTCATTGCAACCTGATAGGCAAGCATTTGGGACAAATGAAAGCTCAAAATTCTTTACCTTGTTCTCAAAAAGAGACTTACATACATGCACAGACTCGGTCAGGCTGAGTAGTGTGGCACATGAAAAATAGGGCATTTTCTAAACATAGCACCAATTCGTTTGGCAGTGCAGAATAGCCAGGGCTAGGTGGTAGCCCAAGGTCTCAGGTGTCAGAGAAATGTATTCTGCCCTCTTAAGATAATCAAGGTCAAGGCATCTTTCTGCAACTACGTACAACTTTTTGTTGTCCTGCTCTGTTACTCCGTCCTGTTCAGAGTACACTTCTGGGTTGCAGGGACACAATGACTGTCATGTAATGTGGAGATTTACCTCAGCCAGTGGACTAACATGAGAAACCTGTTCTTAGAGCATGGCTTTTAGGCAGGCAACACAGGCAAGACGCACACACCATGTTTTATTTGTGTGAATGAAATACAAAGTTAATGAAAACTCAGTGTTTTGGAAAGTTGGGTGATTTTTCCTGTCTTTGTGTAATATAGACGGCTTTTTATGCATTCTTCAAGTCTTCAAGTCTCCTTAATGATAAAGGGCTGCTTGATGCAACTATGAAACGGACATAACACCTAGCAGGTATTTTTTAAATACATGTTAATTGACCTTGTCCCACTTGTGAGGTAAATCAAATGTGTCTTTCTCTTTGTGCATGTTGGTTATAGATGGCCTTAATTTAAAAGAAACCAATCAACCCACCCCTACCACCCACCTCAGGCCACAAACTACTTTTGAATGAGGTAGAAGAATGTCAAAGGTCAAATACTGACTGGGAACGGTAACTTTAAAAAAATAATTGGAATACCTGGACTAGACTGTTTTCTAAAAAGGAGTTGAAATTTATTCTGCAAGCACTGTGCTGAAGTAGGTATGTTCTGTGTGCCCCTAGATTTGCTGATGACATCCTCCTTTAGGAAGACAGATGAATGTGAAATGCCTCACTCATCAAAATTACAGTGAAATAGAATATTTTTGCCTGTTCTTTTTTTTTTTTTTTTTTGCCACCAAAGACCCCTTTTACTTGCTCATTTTGAAATTTTATCTAATCAATAATTTGCTTCATCTACTTTAAGCTTAATTTTCTTTCAAAATTTTCTCAGATGTTAATACCCAGAAGAAATTTGAGTAATTTCATTAAGTTCATAGTTTTACTTCTTGCAATGCCATAGGAGTAAAAAATAAAAATAATTTTTAAAAAGTTTTACTTCAGTTGGGCTCTAAACAAAATCCCAACTCTCCCCAGCTGCTCCTTTATTGACAAGACACCTAACTCTACCCGTAACGATGTCTATCCATCTTCCTCCCCTGACCCTCAAAACATGGATTTACTATTTTTTCAAATGGGTCATCTCAGGTGAATTCAATTTTCCCATCACCCAACCAGACACTAAATCTGTCCTCTTTCATTTTCTCCCAAATTGAAGGAAGAAGGTCCCCAAAGAAAATTTTTCCATAACTGCTAGTACTCATTTCAGCACATCCAATAACTTAATCAACTGGCATTCTGCTGTCCTCTATCTTCCACCTCTCTCAAATGGCTATCTACTCAAATTTTTCTTTAATCTCCATATACAGCCCTCTTTATATTCACAGATGAGTAATCCACTTTTATTCTCTAGCTTTACAGAACAGTAAAATGAAGCAAGTAAAAAGAATAACCAATAAAGGGTTGCCTTTTATAAAAGTAAAGACATAAATGTAACAAGCTATCCTCCCAAATCACTATTATTTCATAAAAGAACTTAGTTGTTTTTTTTTTTTTAAGAAAAGAGCATACTTTCAGAATAATGGTCTCTAATATTCAATTTATCCTTTTTAAACCAGATTATATTATCATTATTTTTACTACTTGAATGTAGAATAATTTCTGTCAAGAATTGACAGTATTTGGGAGCTGCTGATCCACTCTATTTAGCCCCCTGAAAACTGGCTCTTCCTAACTCCAGAAGCTGTTCTTACAGAAATCCATTAATGATGCTCTAATTATCAAATCCAAAAGAAACTCTTCAGCCCTTCCTCAGCCTCTCTCCAGCATGCTTCTGGATCACTTTCTTATAGCAGTTATCACTACATGTTGGGTTTCCTATACTTCTGGTTGTTTCTGTCTCCTTTGCACCTTGCCCACCCAGTAAATAGAGTAGACCCTAAGATTCCATCTCTGGACTTCTTTTCTTTCTTTATTCTTTCTTTAAAGCTTAATCCATACATGTCTAAACACTGGTGAATTCCTAAATCAATTTCTACCCCAGTTCTTTTTGCTGAGCACCATATCCATATCCGCAGTTGCCTCTGGACATCTTTACTATCTCACAGACAGAACAACACATATTCAAAGTGTTAGTGATCTCCTCATTCCATACAATGTACTTTTCTTTGGTCCTGTCTCATCAAATAAAAGAAGCACCAACCACCCAAACTGACTTTGAATATTTATTCTCCCTTGTTTCCTCATCCAGTTAGCAACTAAATCTCACTGTTTATAAATATTTCTCAAATTCATCTTTCTCACATTCCCACTGCCTTAGCTGAAGCCCCATAATCTCTCACCTGTACTACTATAAAGACCTCTCGAGGTTTTTACACAGAAACAAGGCCCTGGCACAATATTTTACATATGCAATTTTCTGAGAATTAAGATCCACAAATCTAAGGAAGGTCAAGAACCATGGTCTCTGCACACTTAATAAGAAGCAGGTGAAGATTTAAAAAACAAAAAATCAAAAAAACAAAAACAAACAAAACCTGGTCCTAAATTTTCCCCCCAATTCACCTTCAAATTGTCTCGAGTTAAAATGGAGCACAGGATTTTGGGGGGTAGTATTTGGAAAGTTGCACAAGGGAAGTATTTGTAATACTAATGATGCTATTGTTAAGCTTGGTGCTGGTTACATAGGTGTTTAGTAGTGAAAACTGAGAGCTGAACACTTCAAATACGTGCCCTTTTAATATACACAGCATACTTAAATACAAAATAATGCCACAGAATTTTAGGCAGAATAGTCTCCCTAGCATGACAACTCTTGATCTGCCCTTACCGTAGGGCAGCCTTACCTCCTGTCACATTCTCAATTCACCAAGCAATCAGGAATTCAATTTGTAGCTACCAGTTCTCTCATAATTCCCCTGCCTTCAGATACTATTCATCTTCCTTGGTACTCATCTTTTAGCCTCATCTTAAGCATCCTCCTCTTGATTTAACTTTTTCCTTCCCTTCTCTTCTGGATACTTCATTTCCCTCTCTAGAGCTCTCTGCATACCTGTATAATTTTCTTGGGAAACAGAAGTGGACACTTAACAGCTTTTTTAAAAAAATAAATTTGTATGTGAAAATGGCCATACTGCCCAAAGTAATTTATAGATTCAATGCTATTCCCATCAAGCTCACAGAATTAGAAACTACTCTGAATTTCATATGGAACCAAAAAAGAGCCCATATAGCCAAGACAATTGTAAGCAAAAAGAACAATGCTGGAGGCATCACACTACCTGACTTTAAACTATACTACAAGGCTACCGTAAGCAAAACAGCATGATATTGGTACCAAAACAGCATGATATTGGTACCAAAACAGATACACAAACCAATGGAACAGAATAGAGGCCTCAGAAATAACACCACACTTTACAACCATCTGATCTTTGACAAATCTGATAAAAACAAGCAATGAGGAAAGGATTTCCTACTTAATAAACAGTGTTGGGAAAATTGGCTAGCCAGATGCAGAAAACTGAAACTGGACCCCTTCCTCACACTTTATAAAAAATTAACTCAAGATGGATTAAAGATGTAAACATAAAACCTAAAACCATAAAAACCCTAGAAGAAAACCTAGGCAATACCATTCAGGATTTAGGCATGAGCAAAGACTTCATGACTAAAACACCAAAAGCAATTGCAACAAAAGCCAATATTGACAAATGGGATCTAATTAAAGAGCTTCTGCTCAGCAAAAGAAACTATCATCAGAGTGAACAGGCAACCTACAGAATGGAAGAAAATTTTTGCAATCTATCCATCTGACACGGGGCTTATATCCAGAATCTAGAAGAAACTTAAACAAATTTACAAAAAACAAAACAAAAAAAACAACCCCATTAAAAAGTGGGTGAAGGATAGGAACAGACACTTCTCAAATGAAGACATTTATAAGGCCAACAAACATACGAAAAAAAGCTTATCATCACTGGTCATTACAGAAATGCAAATCAGAACCACAATGAGATACTATCTCATGCCAGTCAGAATGGCGATCATTAAAAAGTCAGGAAACAACAGATGCTGGAGAGGATGTGGAGAAACAGGAATGCTTTTACACTGTTGGTAGGAGTGCAAATTAGTTCAACCACTGTGGAAGGCAGTGCGGCAATCCCTCGAGGATCTAGAACTAAAAATACCATTTGACCCAGCAATACCATTACTGGGTATATACCCAAAGGATCATAAATCATTCTACTATGAAGACACTTGCAAACGTATGTTTATTGCAGCACTATTCACAATAGCAGAGACTTGGAACGAACTCAAATGCCCATCAATGTTAGACTGGATAATGTGGCACATACACACCATGAAATACTATGCAACCATAAAAAAGAATGAGTTCATGTCCTTTGCAGGAACATGGATGAAGCTAGAAAACATCATCCTCAGCAAACTAACACAGGAACAGAAAACCAAATACTGCATGTTCTCACTCATAAGTGAGAGCTGAACAGTGAGAACACATGGGCACAGGAAAGGGAACATCACACACCAGGGCCTGTCAGGGGTCGGGGGTAAGGGGAGGGATAGCATTAGGAGAAATACCTAATGTAGGCCAAGCATGGTGGCTCATGCCTGTAATCCCAGCATTTTGGGAGGCCAAGTCAGGTGGATCACGAAGTTAGGAGTTCAAGACCAGCTTGGCCAACGTGGTAAAACCCCTTCTCTACTAAAAATACAAAATTAGCTGGGTGTGGTGGTGGGTACCTGTAATTCCAGCTACTTGGGAGGTTAAGGCAGGAGAATCACTTGAACCCGGGAGGCAGAGTTGCGGTGAGCTGAGGTTGTGCAGCTGCACTCCAGCCTGGGTGACAGAGCAAGACTCCATTTCAAGAAAAAAAAGAAATACCTAATGTAGATGACGGGTTGATGGGTGCAGCAAACCATCATGGCACATATGTACCAAACCTGCATGTTCTGCACATGCATCCCAGAACTTAAAAGTATAATTAAAAAAATTAATATTTAGGGGGCTATGTTTTTTGTAAGCAATGATTTGCATATGCAGTCAAGAATTGTTCACTGCTACCGGAGTTTTGAGTTGTCACTCCAGGTTCATGTCCAAGGATTTTAAAAATTATGTAGGAATACCTCATACAACCATGGCCTCTAACTACTATGAAGTCAACAGCAGCCAGTGCTTCTGCTATAGAAGGTAACTACACATGAAACTGATGTGACTTCTACAAAAAGCAAAGAAATGTGTTTCAGTGTGCATGCAGTGAAAACATACACAATAGATTTTTAAAATACTGAGAACAGGTCTAAGAACCTCATTAGTTGAGATCCTGATCTGGGAACCACAGATGTAAAATAAGTAAAACTAGGAAGATCCAGGGCAGGATAATTTTATAGAAGATTCAGGTGTAGTATGTTGTGTTTTGTACTTTTCACTGGACTACAAATTGTTTTGAAATATCAACTGTATAGTAACTATGAGTACCTAATTTGAATAAGGGAGTGCAGAAAGATAGGTATCTTTCTATACATGTACCATAATCTCCACACTCACATGCAAGTACACACATAAAGAGATGGGAAGACGAAAGTCTGGAGGTAATTTTTAAAATGACTGAGGTAAAGGAGAAAGGGAGGGGTCATCTGCTCAAACTATTAGAAAGCTGGAATTACAGAATTCTGGTAATTTGGAATTCTATACTCAGAAACTAAAGAACCTGGGTTTAGTTAAGCTACTCCAGAAAAGGTTAAGGAGTCATATGCAGAACAAATGAGAGCAATTTCCTTCCTATCTTTGATTCTAATTTTAAAAACACAGTAATGTGTTTGACAGAATTGGTTTTACACTAAAGTAACAACTCTTACACAAAGCAAAAAACCAAAACAGGTTTTAATGATTAAAACAGATGAATTGATAGTTTATAATGACCATTAACTAAGGGAAACCCTAGAACAAGAAATAAGGATTTTTAATTGCATGCAAAACCTAGTTACCATAAAAACCAATGCAATACCAAAATATCTCAGCTACCTAGCATAGACTCCAGGTCTTTTTATTTCCAATTCTTAGCAATCAAAATATGTACACTTTTATATGCGCCTCGTTGTGGAGGAATAAGCTTATTCACATAGGACTACAAATATCTTCCACAGATAGGAGGGCACAAAAGAACAGTTTCTCACTCCACTTTTTTGGGTCCATCTTGAAAAACAAAAAGGCACTCCCAAAGGTTCCTTGGTAACACCTTTGTTAGGTTTCTTAATTACTAACATAAGCTTTACATATAAAGTTAATGGTCCACTCATTTCATAGATCTGGGAACCACCAGGCATTGGAACCGCCTTTAACTCACATGCCAAACAACTGGCTTTCTTAAACAGTAACAAAAACTGTACATTGGTTTCAAAAACATCTGGGCTTTGTTTTCTTGACAACTTATATATACTTAATCACTGGACTTTGGCATGCAGAGCCAAACATATCATGGAACTGAAAGAACCACAATACGAGATGTGACAGAAGACTCTTTGAATCATCATTCTGTTTTCCAACATCAGCTGCTCCAGCTCCCTTATACTAATTCAACTTTGTCCCTCAGAGGACTCATGCTCTGAACCTGGGTTTAATCTCTGGAAAATTTACTAAAGATACTTAGATAAATTACCAAGTCTTTCTCTATGATCATCAAACAAAGAGTAATGGAAGTCAGCTGCTCATGGGTAGTTGTCCACTATTCACAGAATCTTTAGAAACCATTTGCCTGAGGACAAGGAGAATTTGCTTTGTCACTAAATCTGACCATGTTGAGCCATACTAAAACTGCACTTGGGTAACTAGTCTCAAATCAAATTGAGCTTATGTGTTGCTCTACATTTATTGCATCCATGCCGTGTGCAATTTCTGATGCTGAATAAGAGAAATGCGGCAATTAAAGGCTTCACCACAAGCATCACATTCATGGGTTTCTTGGGTTTTCACCTCTGCGTGAATCTTCTGATGGTTGACAAGACTGCGCTGCTGACTGAAACTTTTGTCACACTTCTCACACTTATAAGGTTTCTCTCCTGTGTGTATTCTCTGATGCTGAATAAGACCTGAGTTCCGACTAAAGGCCTTTCCACATTCATCACATTTATGGGGTTTATTACCTGTGTGAACACCCTGATGTCGAATAAGATTACAAAGCTGACTAAAGCTTTTGCCACACTGTCTGCACAGATAGGGTCTCTCACCAGTATGGATTCTCTGATGTTCAATAAGAAATGAGCTCCGACTGAAGCTTTTCCCGCAGACAGTACATAGATAGGGCTTTTCACCAGTGTGGATTCTTTGATGTTGTACAAGATGAGCACTAACACTAAAAGTTTTCCCACATTCATCACATTTATAAGATTTCTCCTTAGGGTAGATCTCCTGATGTATAACAAGACTGCAATTTGGATCAAAACTTTCCTTAGTTTCATTGTATGGATAAGTCTTCTCCCTGGTGTGAATTCTCTGATGCTGAATAAGACCTGAGCTTCTACTAAAGGCTTTTCCACATTCCTCACATTTATGGGGCTTGTCTCCTGTGTGAATTCTCTGATGACGAGTAAGGTTACAAAGTTGACTGAAACTCTTCCCACACTCTTTGCACTGATAAGGTCTTTCACCAGTGTGGATCCTCTGATGTTCAATAAGGAATGAGCTCCGACTGAAGCTTTTTCCACACTCAATACAAAGAAAAGGCTTCTCCCCAGTGTGGATTTTTTGGTGTTGTATAAGGTACGTACTTAATCGAAAGGCTTTCCCACATTCACCACATTTATGGGGTCTTTCCCCAGTGTGAATTCTTTGATGCTCAACAAGCAATGAATTTCGACTAAAGCTCTTCTTACATTTGGTACAGTGATAAGGTTTCTCACCAGTGTGAGTTCTTTGATGCTCAATAAGGTGTGATTTCCAACTGAAGGCTTTCCCACAGTCACTACATTTGTGGGGTTTCTCACCTGTATGAATCCTTTGATGTTTAACAAGGCTCCTTCTCTGGCTGAAGCTCTGTTTACACTGATTACACTGATAGGGTCTTTCTCCAGTGTGGATTCTCTGATGTCTAATAAGGGTTGAGCTCACACTAAAGGTTTTTCCACAGTAGTTACACTCATAGGGCCTTTCCCCAGTGTGAATTCTCTGATGTTCAATAACAAATGAACTGCGACTAAAACTTTTCCCACATTCACTGCACTGAAAAGGTTTCTCACCAGTATGGACCCTTTGATGTTGAATGAAATGGGCCTTGCGGACAAAACCCTTTCCACATTCTTCACATTTATGGCATTTCTCTTCTGAATTTGGTCTTTTACGGATAATGTTAGTGTTTTCTCTGAACATTCTCTGTTCCTGGGTCAAAGACTCCCTTGGTATTTCCCATAAGAAGATCCCTCTTTGTTTATCTAACCTACCAACAAGTTCAAAGGTTTCTCTACCCATTGGATCCTGGTCAATTTCACTTTTGATTCTTGTAACTATTACACCCTGTGGTTCCACTTCTTCCTCAATTTCTTCAATTTCTTGTTTTACAGCTGGCTCCTCATCCTTATCTCTGTTCAAAACATCTGGAATAATAAGCAGGAAACACAAAGATCAATCAAGGTCTTTAACGCAAGGAGAAACAAAGTAAGATGGGCAAACAGAGAAATAAATCAAGACAAAGTGGGATTAATCAGTCTATCAAGGAAAACAGGGTAGGATGAAAAAAAGTCCCACTAAGTTCAGGAAAATTTAGGATGAGAAAGCATTATTGGAATATGATCAGACCAAATAATTAACAGAAGGGACCAAAAGCTAATGGCCGGGCATAGTGGCTTATGCCTGTAATCCTACCATTTTGGGAGACTGAGGTGGGAGGATCACTTGAGCTCAGGAGTTTGAGACCAGCCTGAGCAACAGTGAGACTTCATCTCTACCAAAAAAAAAATTGTTTTAATTAGCCAGGCATGGTGGCGCAAACGTGTAGTCCTAGCTACTCAGGTAGCAGGAGGATTGATCACTCAAGCCCAACAGGTCAAAGCTGCAGCGAGGCATGATTGTGTCACTGCACTCTAGCCTGGGCAACAGAGTGAGACCTAACTCAAAATAATAATAATAAAATAAAAGAGGCTAAGAAAGATAAAAGACAAAGAACTAGGGGAAACAATAATTCATTCATTAACAAGCATTTATTCACTGCCCATGAAAAGCACTCCAGAAACAACGTAATCAACCAGGATTCAGAGATAAGACATGAAGCCCCCCTGCCAAATGGAATGGATGTTAAGTAAAAATGGGGAAAGAAAATAATATGATAAAGAAAATATTAAGTAAAAAGCAGTTCCTATACAAAGAGACAAAATGGCTTTTAAAAACAATAATAAAGGGTTAGATGACAGAGAGTCTATAATATCAAGATACAGAGTAAAATAAGTATCAAGAAACATGGTCACAATTCATGGAAGCAATAACAAAAAAGGGCAGTCTGTGGTAGCTTATGACTTCACCTACCACAAGTCATACCTCAAGTACAAGTGATTCTAAACCTCTCTAACAATATAAAACCCTTCAAGGTTCACCATCTTGTTCCAACTAAGAGGCTGCATGACATCTGAGAAATGAAAATCTTTCATGTGTTGAAGAAAAGACAGCACAGTGGTCTGTGGTATAACAGAGTGGCATACAGTACATTTAGGCCTGCTTCTGACATCTTCCTGATTTTCCATCTCTTGCTGGAATAGATAATAGATAATTCCGCTAGAAGATTCAATCATGACCAAATTTATATGTGGCCCTAAACAAGCTCCTTTTTCATACATCCTCTTTTCTCTCAATTTTTTTATGGAATCATCTTTGAATTTTCTATTTGCTTACTTCAAACCAGTCATTATTTTATTCTAAAAAAATTTTCTCTTATTCCCCTAAGAAACTACTAGAAACTTTATTTCTTCTAAGGCTACTTATAATATCCCCTCTCATTTTCAGTGGACTGTATTTTCTTTCACATATTAAAAAAGATGGAAGAATTCCCTCAGCTTTCTGTCCTCTACCTATGAAATTATCTGCCAATGGTACATAAGGATATATCCCACTCCTATGCAAAGGTAATCCATTCATGCTTTATTGACCCCACTCACCTCTGGGCAGTTGCTTAATTATCCCCAGTCTTTCCTCTTTCTTCAATATATACTCTCTATTGACACTTACCTACCATTACATAAATATGTCCAACTTTATCTTGAACCTGAAATCCTTCTCTTTATGAAATCCAAGCATTGAAAAAAAATCTTAACATCATAGTTTTCTATTTCCTATATTTTCCATGCCCAACCTCTTCCCATTCAATCTATTCTGCAACCAACGGTGAAATCTGGTTTCTGTTTCCAGCATCTAGAGAAACTTCTTATAAGACCACCAAGGACTCAAAGTTTTAAAAAAGGGGCATTTTTTTTTTTGAGATGGAGTTTCACTCTTACTGCCCAGATTGGAGTGCAATGGCACGATCTTGGCTTACTGCAACCTTTACCTCCCAGGTTCAAGTGATTCTCCTGTCTCAGCCTCCCTAGTAGCTGGGATTACAGGTGCCTGCCACCATGCCTGGCTAACTTTTTTGTGTTTTTAGTGGAGATGGGGTTTCACCATGTTGGCCAGGCTGGTCTCAAACTCCTGACCTCAGGTGACCCACCCATCTCAGTCTCCCAAAGTGCCGAGATTACAGTTATGAGCCACCGCACCCAGCCTAAAATGGGCATTTTTCAGTCCTTATGTTATTCAGCAGCATCTGACACTGTTGACCACCCCCTTTCCTTGACATTATCTGTTTTTGGTTTTTACACTATTACATTCTTTTATTTCCCTACCTACTTCTTTGTCCTTTTCTAATAAATTTCCCTCATTTATTTCTTTTCCTTTGTCAACTGATTTTTGCTATTGTTACTCACATTTACATCCTTACTTGTTCTGTATATACACCCTCCAAATATCTCCAGTTAAATGCCTCACAAAGGGCTCACAATTAATACGGTCATCATTATCTGCTCTCATGTCTCTTCTCACCTTTAATTATCTCTTGAGAGGCACCATCATCCATTATCCTACAGTCCCAAAGCAGGAATCATCCTCCTATATTTCTCCCTTCTTCTTACTGTTAATTAATCATCCAAATCCTGGATTTCTTTCTATCACCTACCTTTTAACTCTCACAGTCATGTAGCTTCCTTATAATCTTTGGCTCCAGTCTTCAGGCTGCCAACACATTATATATGCCTTACTGATTCCAGAAGAGATCTCTCTCTATCAAATGGAATTCTACTCATGTCATCACCTGTAGATTTAGCAGCTCCCCATCACCTTTAAGATTGAATCAAAGCTCTTTGTTGTGATACAAATCTTCATGACACAGTCTCTAAGCCCCAATTCACATTCCTACCTGCTTTATCATACTTTATGTAGATAATTTGCTTGTGTTACTGTCTTTAATATCTTATCTTTACATATCTCATTTACTAAATGTCCCTCAACACTGTTTACCTGGCAAACTCTTGGTTTCACTTTAAGATTCAAAGGAATCTTTAAGATTAAAGCAACAGTTCCTTTACAAAGCCTTTACTAAGTCCACCAGACAGATTTAGTGTTCTATTTTTTAGTACCAGCCCTCATCCATAACTCTATTATAGCTATTATTACACTGCACTTTTTAACTGTTTATTTGTCTCTTCCACTGGATTGTAAATTCTTTGTGAGAAGGCAGTCTCTTCATAATATTAGTTCAGTGGATACTGTTCTGCCAGTTTCATCCAAAAGAATACGACAAAATTATCATTATATGAAGATGACATGAATGTATACCTGAAATTCCTGAAAGAAGCCAATGAAAATACAATCATAACAAGATTAAAATGCTTACTACAAAAAAAAGTTGGTAAATACTATAGAGAAATGATATAAGCTCTTCACAATAGTAGTAAAAAACATAAAACCTAGGAATAAACATAAGAAATGTGTAAGATCCATAAAAATATTCCATACCATTTTTCTGAAAGACAAAATGACAGTTAAACAGAGTCAACCAAATGGCTAAAGAGATTCAGTATTATAAGGATCTCAATTCTTTTTAATCTATAAAACTAATCACATTCCAATCAAAAAATCATATGAACCAATAAAAAAGTCAAAAAATCTAAATTTTAACTAGAAGGCAGACTAGTTAAGTACATCCCGAAAAAGATTATTAAAGAATGACTTATATTACTAGACATAAAATGTAATGTATTGTTAAAGCAAATAAAATAATGACATTGGCATAAAAATAAATATGTCAACAGGATAGGCAGGTGAAGAAAACAAGTGTTAGGCTTCCACACAGAGCAGCCTTGAAATGACTATCCATTAGATCTAGGCTTGGCAACGCTTATACAATATCTTCCCATCCTGTGGTCATAGCTAATTTTTCTACAGCAGATAGCTGACTCAAAGTGGGTCTCACCAAAGAACCTGGAATTGAACTGGAATCGCTAGTTATTCTGAAGGTAGCTAGAATTGTAGCCTATCAAACCAGAAGCCGAAAGGATGATAGCATGTGAACATAAGGAGGAAAGACTAAACTGTCAAGGAGAAAAAAGAGATAAGACAGTGTTATAGACTGAATGTTTGTGTTCCCACCAAAAATTCATATGATGAAGCCCTAATCCACAATGTGATGGTATTTGGAGGTGGGGCCTTTGGGAAGTAATTAAATTTAGATGAGGTCATGACGGTGGGGCCCCCACAATGGGATTAGTGTTCTTAGAAAAAGAGGAACAAAGACCAGAATATTTGTTTTCTTTTCTCTCTCTCTCTCTCTCTCTCGGTCTCTCTCCTTCTGCCATGTGAACATACAGTAAGAAGGTGGCCATCTACAAGCCTGCAAGAGGGCCCTCAGTAGGAACTGAGTCTGCAATCACCTAGATATTTGACTTCCCAGCCTCCAGAACTGAGACACAAATATCTACTGTTTAAGTCATCCAGTCTATGACATTTTGCTATAGTATCCTGACCTAAGACAGATAGTAATTCCTGACATTCTGAGAATGATTCAGTTTCTGGTTTCAGTCCTTTTCTGATGTCCAGCTGTAACCATGCTCATATAGTCTATAAGACATCCCTACAGGAATTTCCCTTTTTGTCTTAAGCTGTTTGAATTGATTTCTATAATCTGAAACCAAACAGTTTTAATAACATCATAGCTGTGGGGAGGGAGAGAAAGCAAGGAAATAGGAAAGCAGAAGTAAATAAACTTTAGCATAGAACATGAGTTGGCACACTTTTTCTGTAAAGAACCTGACAACAAATATTTTGGGCTTTCTGAATCATAGGGTCATGTTGCAACGACTCAATTCTGTCATTATAGCATGAAAGTAATCATAGACAATACATAAATGGGGATGTCTGTGTTTCAATAAAATTTTCTTTATGAAAACAGGCAATGTGCCAGATTTAGCTTGTGGGCCATGGTTGTCAATCTCACTAACCAAGAGACTGTAAAATGAACAGTTTTCCTGGATGACATAACAGAATGGGAGAAAAGTCAACAACTAAAATTTCTAGGGCATAGCACAGTGTTTGATAACTATTCATTGAATGAATTAATGAATTCAACAAATTGAAAAAAGACTATAACCAAACAAGAAAAACAGTAAGTTCAAGGTCTTGTACATACAGCCATTCCAGTTCTCTCAAGATCCAATCTGGGCTCAAGTAGACTGAAATAGTTATTAAAATGGAAGATGTCCATGATCTGAGATATTAAGCTATCAACCGTATCATCAATGTAGCTATTAAAGTTTTTTTTTTTTAATCAGCTAGAAAAGGAACAGTATGAATGAAAAGCCAAAACTATAGAGCTAGACCAGAGTTGCAATATGAACAGCAGTACGATGAAGTAGAAGAGAATACTGCATTGCAACAGTAGAGTAATAGTGGTCTCTCATCAAGGAAGCTCTCACCAAAAGGATGGAGATAGGGTCTGTTGAGGAGGATGAAAAGACTCCTGTGGGAGGAGAAATGATGAATGATGGAAAGCTGTATTTAAGTTGAAATAAAGAAGACAAGTACAAGATCACCTACGGGCACACTGTTACACCTTGTCCATGTGGTATTTACATGCTGCAGTTTTAGAGAAAGGTAGGGCTGGGCACTTACCTGGTTCTCTCAACCTGAATACTATATGTATGGATAAGCTGGCAGTGACTGAGAGACATCACAGTATATTAAAACACACACACACACACACACACACACACACACACACACACACACACCAGCAGCTGATACGGCTGAAGACTAAAGTGGTATGCAGGAAAAAAACAGGTGAGGCAAGAAGGCTAGGCAGAGGCTATACTTGGAAGGTCCTATATAATAGGAAATTAAGATTGGTATCCTTTAAGCCATCAGGAACCATCAGAAGTTTTAAGCAGTTAACTAATACAAAATCACTTTGGTAGCAGTAGAGATAATATATTTTAAAAAAGGAGACTAGTGGCAAGGGGCTAGTTTAGGGATTAATGCAATAATCCAGTTAAGAGATACTAAGTCTTAAATTAACTATACTTACTCAGTCATACAAATATTTAAGAAGCATATAATAAAGGCCCTGCTCTGTGCTAAGTGCTGGAGAAATCAAATGAAACAGGTATATTTACCATCCTCACGGTAATTAGTGAGGTTAGAAAAGTAACATATACAGAACGATTGTAGTATACTATGATACATTCAGTAACAGGAGTATATACAAGGTAGAACAAAGAAAGGAGTGCTTACATCTGGAGAGAAGGCCCTTGATTTTAGTGGATTGAAACTTGCCAGGTGTGAGTTACTTATGCGGTCTTCAAAAGACGACTAGGAATTTGAAGCTCAACAGAGATGATGACAACAATAAAAGTCAACATTTATATTGTACTTACTACATGCTAGTCAGTGTCTTAAATGTTTTACATATATTAATTCAGTTTATGCTGACAATAACCCTAAGAGGTAGGTGCTATTATTATTTCCATTTTATAAAAAAATAAACTGAGGCAAAGAGAGGTTTAAATCACTATAGTCACACAGCTAAGAAAGTAAAGGAACCAGGATTTAAACATAGGTAGTTAGGCTCCCCATTACCTTTCTTAAATGGAAATAAAGATTTGGGCCGGGCGCAGTGGCTCATGCCTGTAATCCCAGCACTTTGGGAGGCTGAGGCGGACAGATCACCTGAGGTCAGGAGTTTGAGACCAGGCTGGCCAACACGGTGAAACCCCGTCTCTATTAAAAATACAAAAATTAGCTGGGTGTGGTGGCACATGCCTGTTATCTCAGCTACTCAAGAGGCTGAGGCAGGAGAATCTCTTGAACCCAGGAGGTGGAAGTCGTAGTGAGCCAAGATTGCACCACTGCACTCCAGCCTGCGCGACAGAGCTTGACTATGTCTCGGGGAAAAAGAAAAAAAAGATTTGAGACTTATCATTACAGAGTGGTAGCTGATGATCTGAGTGTGGGTAAGGTCCCCCAAGGAAAGAGTACACACTAAGGGGAAGTCTGAGAATGCAAGCCAATGTAGGGAAACAATAAAGAGTTTCAAATATTCACAGAGAGACAGAATAAAATACGGTCCCAAAAGAGTCTACTGCATTTGACAATGACGTTATTACAGACCACTGTAATAACAATTTAAGGGGAGTACTGGAGACAAGACAAAAGGGCTCAGACACAAGGGGAGGTAAAGAAGTACAGAACACACACTGACTGCTCTTAGAACGACTTAACTGTGAAAAGAACAAGTAGTAAATTACAGGCAGCAGCAAGAGGGAGGCTCTGGCTCATAGGAGAGATTTTTCTTTTTATTCTCTTTTTTCCTATTGGAAGAGCTATGAACATACCAGTCATCACAATAAGGGTCCCAAGGTTGAAGAAATAGAGACTGAAACTATTAGGGAAAAAAGGATGACTGGTAAGTTTCTGGAAAGGTGAGAAGATGAGAGCAGCTTTAAGTGTATAGATAAGAGGCAGAGAAGTTGAGAGTTTGTGCTTATTGGCCTTTATTTTCTCCGACAAACAGAAGGTGAGGTCACTACTGAATGATGGATAAGCTTTTGGAATAGTCGCTAAATAGAACAGGGCAGTGAGCATATCAAGGACCAAAAATATTGCTAAGATATAAAAACCCAGTAGAGACCAGAAGAAAAAAAGCCATACTTTTATACAGGATATCAATCCTTTCGGCTACAGAATTTCTCCTGCTATGTTTAGCAATTTGGGTAGGAAAGAGGAAAAGGTGCATTTTATAACAAACACAGGATTTGAAGTTTGCAGAATGGGTAGAGAATAAAGACAAGCTGGCAAGAGAGTTTGCTGGTGATCAGATGGGGAGGCAAGCTCAGAGAGGATGGACACCTTGGTGAAAAAACAGAGACGTCGGGGGACAGGAAACATTGTTAATAATGAATGGGTTTAGGTGGAAAGGAGTAGGAAAGACAGAGCAATTGTAAGCTCCACAAGGGGAGAAAGCCTGTCTGTTTTGGTTACCCTTGTCTAGTTACAGTCAGTAAACTTCCATTGCTGAATAACTGGTCAGAGAATAGGGTATTGGGATTTAGGAGTTGGCTGTTATGATAAAATTGATATGATCCATGTTGCAAGATGCTGAATAAAATTTGAAGGCAAGGTCCCTGAAGTAAGATCCACTGAGGCTGAAGTACGAACTGGTTCATCCATGGCAGGAGTTAGACTATGAAACATGTGACAAAGTTATGTGTGAGGGACCAAACAAAAAGTTGGCAGATAGTGAAAAGAAATTGAGTGGAAACAGCAAGACTGCTGAGACCTCAAAGAAGGAGATATTTTGTCTGAAGGTGGAAAACGAATGCGTTGGGGACAGCATTTAAAAGCTGGGAGAACAATAACTTCTCCTTTCCAACACGGAGACAAAGGATGGGGAGGGAGGAGGATGTGGGAGGATAAGCAGCCCCCACTTGAAAAACTGCCAGAGAAATGATGTCCTTGGGAAAGTGCCAGGTTTCAGTTAAGGCCAGGAGGTAAGGAACATTATGTGAAGAGGAACAGGGGCTCCAGAAGGCAGAGTGAAAAAGGGTGGGAGGAAAGCTGTGGGAGGATGAGCCAGGATGGAAAGTACAGAACAATATGGGAATGAGATTATAGAGACAGGATGCCGGAAAGGCTTGCATTTTGGTGACTGCAAGCAATCTAGGGATCAGAGTTATGGAAACAACTAATGGCTTAAAGGTTTGAATCAGAACTTTCGAACAAAGCAGTTTTGGTACTGGTTTCCATCCAAATGTTCTGTTAGTCTGATTTCTCTCTACCTTCTTAAGATATTTTAATTAGAGAAACAGCAGATTCTTACCCAGTGAGACCAGGTTTCCATAATTCTCCATCATGACATCTTTATACAGGCTTCTCTGAGCTGGGTCCAGATAATCCCACTCCTCCTGGGTAAAAAACACAGCCACATCCTCAAATGTCAGCAACCCCTGAAATAGTATGATTTCTGCAGTCAGTTCTTGTTGTCTCAAGGACAATTCTACCACTGAAAGTGGCAGAGGCAATCACTTATCAGGGCCAAGTAGGCCAGGAGGAACATGATAACTGAAAGTTCCATATGGTGCCCAATTCTGGGAACGAATTGTAACTGACAGGCATCTCAGATAAGGATAAGGCTTTTCTGATTTAATAATTATGCCCTAACAGTTTAATGTTAGTAAACTGCCGCAAGGCCTCTCCAAGCTTCCCTCACCTCACTGCCTTCTACAGTTCTCCATTTGCACTGGCTTGTGACTCGGTGCAATTCCTTGAGGTTCTCTAAGCGTATACCTTGGGTCCAGGCACTGTGCCAGGAACAGAAGACACAAGGGAAAGTCAAAAATGGTGCTTCACCTGAAGAGCTCACAAATGAGAGAGCTAGTCTGGAGCATTACTTATTTTCTCAAGCCGATTTATCAAGTCTCTCTAGAAAAAGAAAAAAAAAAAAAAAGGAGCCAGTGGGCAGTTTGTTCTCGAACCGCACCCCAGCTCACTAGTGGGGAGTTCCTTGCAAGGCGCTGGCCCTAAAGAGGCGGTCAGGAGGTTGGTGGGGAGCCTGGGGGAGAAAGCAATGGTGCGGCCTTGCTGGGGTAGTGGCGAGACAACGGGGATTCCGGGGGGTGCTTACTTACCTTTGGCTCTGGCGGAGGACTCGGGGAAGCCATCTCCCAGCCAGCGAATAGGGGCAGGAATTGGGGGCGTCCGCACGGAAAGGAGCCTCTAGTGAGGCCTAGCCGGCTGCTGGAAATTAGGCCCGACGAAGACGAGGATCCCTGGCTGGGTCTGGCCAGTGACTGCCTCGGTCCCCAGGCGGTCACGACCCCAGTAGCATATCAGACCCTATCCCTGGCTGTCCCCCAACCCCGAACCCCAACCCCCACTCCTGTCTTGTTGCGCAGCCTTTCAGGCCTCGCAAGAGCCTCCTCCCCGCTACCAGTTCCTCCTCCTTTCAGCCAAGTAGCGCTGTGACCGCCCGCCCCCGGACCAGAAGGCGTCACCCGGATCACTCCCGGGACGCCCCTCAACTACAACTCCCGTCATGCTCCGAAAGAGTACCGCGATCCAGACGCCGCCGGCAACAGCTACCAGACTACATTTCCCAGCGTGCAAAGGGGCGAGGGAGCCTACCGGAAAAAGAAAGCGCTTGCCACTGAGCTTGTATCCGATTGGCTGTCTGGGCGCGACACTGTTGGCTGAGGGCCGCTCTCAGGTCAGCGGAGCTCAGCGAAGATGGCCGCGCGATCTGCGTCTGGCATTACCAGAAGAGTCTTCATGTGGAAAGTCTCAGAGGCACAACGTAGAGAATTTTGGTCTCGATCCAGGTAAAGCTGAAGGGTGGACAGTGGGTCACGTTCAAGGAAAGTTAAGGAGGGACGAGTTCAAAAGAGAGTGTTACGCCTTCGTGGTCCGGCGCCTGATCAGAGCACGGACAAAAATGTCCCGTTAGGGTCCCGAGTTGAGAAGCACTCATTGAGTGGTGGGACCCAGTCTCTTCCCCTCTCAGCCTTAGTTTTCTCATCTTATGACGGAAATACCACCCCCTTTCCCTTTCACTTCACTCATTCGTTTATTAAGCAAACAGGATTAACCTCATGTGCGAGGCACCCAGTGTGTTGTCTGCAAACACATGAAAGCACCTGATAGGCCGGGCGTGGTGGCTCACTCCTGTAATCCCAGCACTTTGGGAGGCCGAGGCGGGAAGATCACTTGAGGTCAGGAGTTTTAGAGCAGCCTGCACAACTTGGCGAAACCCCATCTCTACTAAAAATACAAAAATTAGCCGGGCGTAGTGGTGCACACGCCTGTAATCCCAGCTACTCGAGAGGCTGAGGCAGGAGAATTCACATGAACCCGCGATGCGGAGTTTGCAGTGAGCCGAGATTGCGTCATTGCACTCCAGCTTGGGCGACGAGTGAAACTCCGTCTCAAATTAAAAAAGAAAGAAAGAAAGCGCTTGGTAAACTAAACTCATTATTTGCCGGCTGTGTTTCTCCACAAGCAAGGTTCGGAAATGTAGTACGGCCTCCTCATTTTGTGTGTTCATTCACTGAGTCATTCAACAGATTTCTCAGGGCCAGCATTACTGTAAGCGCCTAGTATACAGCAGGAAAAACAAAATCTCTTCTCATCCTCGAGGTATTCCAAAATATAAGGAAACGGAGGCCCACAGGAGGGAAGTGTTTTTCCCAAAGTCACAAAGCAAGTTAATTGCAAAGCTGGATCTAGAACATATGTCTCCTAACTCCCCATCTGTTGCTTTTTCCGCTGCACGGCTGCACCATGTGTAGTTGTTTGAAGGTAAATCTAATTTGACTTTTATAGTGTTTAGGAAATCAAAACGTATGGTAGGAACTGTAGGGAACAATGTATGCGCTCTTAGGTTTCAAACAAAAAACTACTACAATTAGAAAAGATTTTTTTCATCAGTTCATATATTAGCTTTCCCTCTTCTTTGGTTAATATTTGTTATTATCAGATCTCTTCCAAGTTTGTTTTATTCAGTGACTCAACAAATATTTTTTAGACTGTTTACTATACGCCAGGCTGTATTTTAGGTGTTTAAGAATACAGAGGTTACTAAGACTTCATTTTTGTTCTCATAGAGCACATGTTCTAATCTAGGAAGAAATGAACAAATGTGTAATGTAATTTCAGGATGTGGTAAATTATGAAGAAAACTAGAGAAAATAAGAGATAACTGAGAATGATGAATTATATTTTATTTATTTTTAAAAATTTATGTTTAAGGTATAAAACTATGTTGATTATTAGTCAAGCTAATTATCATATCTCTTCACATACTTTTTGTTATGTTTTAGTTAAAGAAAGTCTCACTATGTTGCCCAGGCTGGTCTTGAACTCCTGGGCTCAAGTAATCTTCCCCCGTCAGCCTCCCAAATTGCTGGGATTACAGGGGTGAGCCACCACACCTGGTCAGTTACTATTTTTGTGTGTGTGGTGAAAACACTTAAAATTTACTCCTAGAAGCTTTCAAGTATACAATATAGTATTATTAATGATTGTCACCATGGTGTACATTAGATCTCTTTAAATTTTACCTTTGCCCAGTATCTCTCCATTTCTAACACCCCTGGTAACCACCAACCTACTCTCTGTTTCTGTGAATTTGACATTTTTAGATACCACATGTAAGTGAGATCATGTGGTATTTTTCTATCTGGCTTATTTCTCAGCATAATATTTTCCAAGTTCATCCAGGTGTTACAAATATCCTTTTTTTAAGGCTGAATAAAATGCCATTTAATGTGTGTGTGTGTGTGTGTGTGTGTATGCATTGCACGTACATAATATACATATATTCATACATGTATAGGCACACATACATATATACACACATGATGGCATTTTATTCAGCCTTAAAAATTGTTTTTATGTATGTGTATATACATATATACACACATGCTGTAATGAACCTGAGAGTGCAGATACATTTTTGAGATACTGCTTTCATTTCCTTTGGAAATGGAATCTTACCCAGTGATAAGATTGCTAGATCTTAGGATAGTTAGGAAAGTTCTGTTTACAACTTTTTAAGGAACCTCAATACTGTTTTTTATAATGGCTCTGCCAGTTTTCATTCCTACCAGCAGTATATAAGAGTGCCCTTTTTTCCATGTCCTCCCCACACTTGTCTTTTTGGTGATGACCATCCTAATGGGTATGAGATGATGTTTCATTGTAATTTTTTTAATGTTTATGGATGCATAATAGTTGTACAGATTTATGTGGTACATGTGATATTTTGATGCAAGCATACAATAGATAATGACCAAATCTGAATGGTTGATGTATCTATCACCTCAAACATTTATTTCTGTTTTGGGAACATTCTAAAGCTATTTTGAAATATAAATAAATTATTACTAACTATGATTACCCAATTGTGAAATCAAACACTACAACTTACTCTTTCTAACTGTATTTTGTACCCATTAACCAATATGTCTTCATACCACACCTCCTCACTATCCTTCCTGGCCTCTGGTAACCAATACTTTATTAACACCTCCATGAAGTTATATTTTTTTGGTTCACACATGGGAGTGAGAACATGCGATATTTGTCTTTCTGCACTTAGCTTATTTCACCTAACAGTGTCCTCCAGTTTCATCCATGTTACTACAAATGACAGGATTTCATCCTTGATGGCTGAATAATATTCCATTGAGTATATGTACAGGTTTTTTTTTTTTTTATATCCATTCATCCCTTGGTAGAAACTTAGTTTGTTTCCATATCTTGGCTATTGTGAATAGTGCTGCAATGAACATAGAGTGCAGATACCTCTGATAGACTGATATCCTTTCTTTTGGACAACCCAGCAATGGGATTGCTGGATCATATGGTAATTCTATTTTTAATATTTTTAGGAAATTTCTATACTTTTCTCCATAGTTGTTGTACTAATTTACATTCCCACCAACAGTGCACTAGTGTTCCCCTTTCTTCACATCCTTGCCAGTATTTGTTATTTTTTGTCTTTTAAATAATAGTTATTTTAACTGAGGTGAGATGATATCTCATTGTGGTTTTGAGTCCCTGATTAGAGATCATTTTTTCATGATCTCTAATGACTCGTTGGTCATTTGTATATCTTCTTTGAGAAACGTATATTCAGATCTTTTGCTCATTTTTAAATTATGTTACTTTTTTGTTATTGAGTTGTTTGGGTATTTTATATATTCTGGTTATTAATCCCTTGTCAGATAGTTTGCCAGTTTTCCTCCTGTTCTGTAGGTTGTCTGTTCACTTTGTTTATTGTTGCCTTTGCTATGCAGAAGCTTTTTAGCTTGATGTAATCCCATTTGTCTGTTTTTGTGCTTGTTGCCTGTGCTTTTGAGGTCTTACTCAAAAGGTCATTGCCCAGATCAATGTCCTGAAGCATTTAATCAACGTTTTCTTCTACGCAGAAGCTTTTTAGTTTGATGTAATCCCATTTGTCTGTTTTTGTTCTTGTTGCCTGTACTTTGGAGGTCTTACTCAAGGCCCTTGCCCAGACCAATGTCCTGAAGCATTTCCCCAGTGTTTACTTTTGGTAGTGCTATAGTTTTGTAACTGCCCTACGGGTTCACTTTGCTTAGACAAAGCTGATTTATCAAGACAGGGGAATTGCAATGGAGAAAGAGTAATTCACACAGAGCCCCTGTGTGAGAGACTGGAGTTTTATTATTACTCAATTCTGTCTTCCCAAAAACTCGGGGATCGAAGGTTTTAGAGATAATTTGGCAGGTAGGGACTCGGAAAGTGGGGAGCATTGATTGTCAGGTTGGAAATGAAGTCATAGGGGGTCTAAGTGAGTTCTTCTGTTCCTGGGTGGGATCACAGAACTGGGTGAGCCAGACTACTGGTTTTGGTAGTATCAGCTAATCCACTGAGTGTGAGCTCTGCAAAGTATCTCAAGCACTGACTTTGGATTTTAAAATAGCCATGTTATCCCCAGGAGCAATTTGGGGAGGATCGTACTCTTGCAGTCAGACTCTGCATGACCCCTAACCATAATTTCTAATCTTGTAACTAATTTGTTAGTCCTACAAAAGCAAACTGGTCCTCAGGCAAGAAGGAGGTATTTTCAGGAAACGGCTATCATCAATTTTGTTTCAGAGTCAAATCATAAACTGAATTATTTCCCAAGCTTAGTTTGGCCTACGCCCAGGAATGAACAAGGACAGCCTAAAAGTTAGATGCAAGGTAGAGTAGATTAGGTCTGATCTCTTTCACTGTCATAATTTCCTCGGTTATAATTTTTGCAAAGATGGTTTCAGTTACAGGTCTTACATTTAAGTGTTTCATCCGTTTTGATTTGATTTTTGTATGTGATGAGAGATAGGGGTATAGTTTCATTCTTATGCATATGGTTATCCATTTTTTCCAGTATCATTTATTGAAGACTTTTATCCCCAGTATATATTCTTGGCACCTTTGTTGAAAATGAGTTGGCTATAAATGCATGGATTTAATTCTTGTTTCTGGATTCTGTTGGATTCTACGTGTCTGTTTTTATGCCAGTACCATGCTGTTTGCTTGCTATAGTTTTGTGGTTTATTTTGAAGTCAGGTAATTTAATACAGCTTTTTTTTTTTTTTTTTTTTTTTTTTGCTTAGCATTATTTTGGCTATTCAGGGCATTTTGTGGTTTCATATGAATTTTAGGATTTTTTTTTTTCTATTTCTGTGAAGAATGTTATTGGTATTTTGATAAGGATTACATTGACAGTTTATCGCTTTGGGTAGCATGAGCATTTTAACAACATTAATTCTCCCAATCCATGAACATGGAATATTTCCATTTTTTGTGTGTCCTCTTCCATTTTTTCATCAATGTTTTGTAGTTTTTATTGTAGAGATGTTTTACTTCTTTGTTGAAGTTTATTCCTAGATTTTTTTTGTGTGTGTGGCTATTGTTAATGGAATTTATTTCTCGATTTCTTTTTTAGATTGTTCACTATTGGCATATGGAAATGCTACTGATTTTGTTTGTTGATTTTTGCATCCTGAAACTTTACTGAATTTATTATTTCTAAGAGTTTTTTGGTGGATTATTTAGGTTTTTATAAATATAAGATTATATATCAACAAGATATATAAGATTATATATCACATATAATATGTAAGATCATATATCAAATAAGAACAATTTGACCTCTTTTCAATTTTGATGTACTTTATTTCTTTCTCTTGTCTATTTGCTGTAGCTAGGACTTCAAGTCCTGTGTTCAATACAAGTAATGAAAGTGAGCATCCTTGTCTCGTTCAAGATCTTAGAGGAAAGGCTTTCAATTTTTTCCCCATTTAATGATGCTAGCTTGTTTTGTGTCCTTGTTTGGTGGCTTTGTCATATATGACCTTTATTATGTTGAGGCATGTTCCTTCTGTATCCAGTGTATTGACAGTTTTTATCCAGAAAGGATGTTGAATTCTATGAAATGCTTTTTAAGCATCTATTGAAATGATTCTTGTTCTTGATTCTATCAGTGTGATGTATCAAGTTTGTTGATTTGCATATGTTTTGTTTTGTTTTGTTTTGTTTTGTTTATTTTTGAAAGAAAGAAAGAGAGGAAAGAAAGTGAGAGTGAAAAAAAAAAAAGAATGTAAGAGAGAAAGAAAGAGGAAGAGAAAGAGGAAGAGAGAATAAGATTCTTGTTCTATTGCCCAGGCTAGAATGCAGTTTAAAAATGGGTATTAAAAACCTCTTTTATGCTAATAATTGTACTTAACAATGGAGACAGGAAGAAGAGATGAAAATAACAAACAAGCAGCCAACCAATATTTTATTCAAAGCTGTGAAATGCTATGCAATTGCTGAGGAGTGATTTACTTCCAATTATGTGGTCACTTTTAAAATAGGTGTAATGTGATACTAAGAAAAATGTATGTTTTGTGGATTTGGGGTGGAGAGTTCTGTAAATAATTTTTAAGTTTACTTGTTCCAGGTCTGAGTTCAAGTCCTGGATATCCTTGTTAATTTTCTATCTCGTTGATCTGTCGAATATTGACAGTATAATGTTAAAGTCTCCCACTATTATTGTGTGCGAGTCTAAGTCTCTTTGTAAGTCAT
>CAUYLG010013549.1:0-32159 GCA_963573385.1 Cacajao melanocephalus
GCTGAAGAATGGAGGCTGAGGCTCCCCGGCTCATTCCTTGCTCCAGGATTCTTTTTTTTTTTTTTTTTTTTTTTTTTTTTAGGTGGAGTCTCATTCTGTGGCCCAGGCTGGAGTGCAGTGGTGTGATCTCGGCTCACTGCAACCTCCGCCTCCCGGGTTCAAGTGATTCTCCTGCCTCAGCCTCCTGAGTAGCTGGGATTGCAGGCACCGGTCACCACACCAGGCTAATTTTTGTATTTTTAGTAGAGACGGAGTTTTACCATGTTGACCAGGCTGGTCTCGAACTCCTGACCTCATGATCCACCCGCCTCAACCTCCCAAAGTGCTGGGATCACAGGTGTGAGCCTACTTGGCAGAGCTCACTTGGCAGTGAGCCAAGATGGCGCTATTGCACTCCAGCTTGGGCAACAAGAGTGAAACTCTGTCCCAAAAAAAAAAGAAAAAAGAAAAGAGAACACAGGCATCAACTCAAAAGTTTGGTTAGGCAACGAACTCCAGATAGAATTACAAGACATTATTTTGCTTTGGTTCTATTTTTCTAATTTCCTTCCATTCAGGCTAGAGATTCTGATTTTTTGTTTATGGTAGTGATAAAAAAAAATTTCATTTTAAAATAAATTTAAGTCAAAAACATAAGTTGATTTTTTTTTTGTTTTAATGAAGTAAAATCAAAGGTCATGAAACTTTTTTCTGTAAAGGGCCAGAGAGCAAATACTTTTAACTTTGCAGGCCATACATTTCGACTATAAATGAGTGGGCCTGGCTGTGTTCCAATAAAACTTTATTTACAAAGGCCAACTTGGGATCATTTTTGGCCCATAGGCAGCAACTGAACAAACTCTGAAATAATAATATAGGTAGGAGGTACTGAAAAGGCAGTAACTGTGAAGTTGGTATTGGGAAGACCAAATTCAGAACTCTGTTCCAGCATAAATCTAGGAAATCAAGGACAATAACATGGAGGAGTAGAGAGTGAATCTTGGGGTCTCTTCCCACGTGCAGCCCCCCAGATCTCTCGTGGCACATCTATTGATCCTGCCCCTTTGCATCCCCCAAAGGGGAAGTTAAAGTATCCCCAAAAAACATTCTAAGGGCTTTAATTCCTGTCTTTCTTCTTTGCAGTTGTATCCAATGCCCATCCATTTAATAACCCAGGGCTGGGTCTAAGGACACTCAGCAGACATAGGAGGGCCCAGGAAGCCCCCTTCAACCCAAATCCTCCTCTCGCATCCCCTTCTCTGTGCCAGGCTCTGCAGAGAATGCTCCTTTGGCTTCTTGAGGTGTCACTGGGTAAAACATAGAAATTCTTAAATGGGAAACCCCAAGAATCCCATTATCAGTCATTATCGCATTAGCTACACATCAACTGTTAGCACCTTAGCTAGAGCCATGAGCGATCAGCTTTCCAAAGTGACAAAACAGAACATAGAGTGGGAAGAATCCAGAGGGGTGGGGCCCATCCCTGAATCTTCTAGGAAAGGAAAATAAAACTTAGGCGAGAGAGGAAGAAGATATCGTAAGTGTTAACAGACACCAGACTGTCCTCGGTATCCCCTGGCTAAGCTTCTCTTCCTTATGCCCACCTTATTGAACACCTACTAAGTGCCGAACACTTATTACACACCCCGGCTCATCTAATCCTCACCATACTAGGAAGTAGGTGCTATGACCCCTGTTTTACAGATGACAGAGCAGAGGCTCAGACAGGTTAATTAAGTAAGTGGCAAGAGCCAAGACTCAAAGGTCTGCAGAACTCCAAATTCTTCTTTTTTTGTTTTTGAAACGGGGTTTCACTCTTGTTGCCCAAGCTGGAGTGCAATGGTGCTATCTCGACTCACTGCAATCTCCACATCCCGGGTTCAAGTGATTTCACTGCTTCAGCCTTCTGAGTAGCTGGGATTACAGACGTGTGCCACCACGCCCAGCTAATTTCTTTTGTATTTATTGTAGAGACGAGGTTTCTTCGTGTTGGCCAGGCTGGTCTGGAACTCCTGATCTCAGGTGATCTGCCCGTCTCGGCCTCCCAAAATGCTGAGATTACAGGCATGCACCACCACAGCTGGCCTCCAAATTCTTTAAAATAATCATATTATTATTATTGCTGCTATTTTTAGAGACAGGGTCTCACTGTTTCCCAGTTTGGTCTTGAACTCCTGGGCTCAAGTGATCCTCCCACCTTGGCCTCCCAAAGTGCTGGGAATACAGGCATGATCCACCATGCATGGCCAAAATTATTTTTTTCATTTAAGTTAATGTGTTTATTTTTAGTGATATATTAGATGTACATATTTTTGGAGTACATGTAATAATTTGATACATTTATATAATCAAATCAGGATAATTGGAATTTCCAAGGAGCTCCAAATTCTTAGTGATCACATTCAACTGTCTCGGTGTCCCCCTCCAGGTTTCTCTCCTTACTGGCCTCTTCATGCATTTATCTTGACCCAGCGTCTATCTCATTTCCAGCCCTGAATAATTCCTCCTTTCCCTCCACCAGGAGGTGAGATGCTCTTAGGAAGCCAGACTCAAGTGACCTTGTGCCCAGCACATCCTGGTTCCTGGAAAGATGCAGGGGAACCTCTGGGTCCCTTGAGTGGATGGTCTCAAACCCAGAGTCAGCACAGTCTGGAGCTGCTCTGAGAGTTGGAGACCAGGTGCCTCCCCTTCTCCAGGGCAGGAGTGTCACAGTTCACTGCTGGCACCCTCGCCAGCCCACACCCCACACTCACCCAACCAGTTGGACCACACCACCCACATGCCAGGTGGATCCGTTTAGACGGGCGCACGGCATGACCCAGCTTGTCTGCCTCCTGTCCTCGGCTGCTGGGTTCCTCCCATCCTCCCACCTCCCAGGTGTTCAAAGGCTCCTCTGAGCACATGCCCCTCCTCCCTGACAGTGCTTTGTGTGTGTCTCACAAAGAAGAGAAACAGATTGTTTCCTGGAAGCTTGGGGAGGTTCACTCCTGGGGATTCCCCACCGCTGGGGTGCCGGGCTCCCCTTTGTGGGAAGTGATCCCAAGGCCCAAGTATTCCTGCGTGGAGGGAGGTTGGGGAAGTTCTTCCCCAAGGGGATGGAAGGCGAGGTTGGCGTTCTGATATTGGCTTCCTTGCCTCTTGCCTGGCCTCAGTTTCCCCATTTGAAAATAGGACAAAGAATTCCCTCATTGTAATTCTCTGCAGTGTTCCCTAGGAGGATTACTTGGATTACACAAACTCCATTGCCCCATTAATTTACTCATTTATTCAAATATTTTTAAATTTTGTATTATTTTAAATTTTTTTTCATGTTTTTGAGATGGAGTCTCACTCTGTCACCAGGCTGGAGTGCAATGGTGCCATCTTGGCTCACTGCAACCTCTGTCTCCCAGGTTCAAGCAATTCTCCTGCCTCAGCTTCCTGAGTAGCTAGGAGCTGGGATTATACGTGTGCACCACCATGCCTGGTTAATTTTTGTATTTTTAGTAGAGATGGAGTTTCACCGTGTTGGCCAGGCTGGTCTTGAACTCCTGAACTCAAGTGATCCACCCACCTCAGCCTCCCCAAGTACTAGGATTACAGGCATGAGCCACCATGCTTGGCCTCAAATATCATTTTTTTGAAGCACTGGCCAAGTTCCAGGGGCTCTGCCTGGTCCAGGAAGGTAATGGGAGGCACGACACTCAGAGAAGGGGCTCACACCAAACAGGGGAGGCCAACAAAACCAAATCAACAAATAAGGCAGCCAAGCAACCCCAGCTAGAGATACATGCCCTGAGGAAAATACAGCTGGAGGCAAGGCTGTGGCTCACGCCTGTAATCCCAGCACTCTGGGAGGCTGAGGATGGTGGATCACAAGGTCAGGAGTTTGAGCCTAGCCTGGGCAACACAGTGAAACCCCATTTCTTTCTTTCTTTTTTTTTTGAGACGGAGTTTCACTCTTGTTGCCCAGCCTGGAGTGCAACGGTGTGACCTAGACTCATTACAACCTCTGCGTCCCCAGTTGAAGCGAGTCTCCTGCCTCAGCCTCCTGAGTAGCTGGGATTACAGGTGCACACCACACATCTGGCTAATTTTTGTATTTTTAGTAGAGATGAGGTTTCACCACATTGGTCAGGCTAGTCTTGAACTCCTGACCTCATGATCTGCCCGCCTCTGCCTCCCAAAGTGCTGAGATTACAGGCATGAGCCACCGCGCCCAGCTGTGAAACCCCGTTTCTACTAAAAATACAAAAATTAGCCGCGTAGAGTGGCACATACCCGTAGTCCCAGCTACTCAGGAGGTTGAGGCAGGAGAATTGTTTGTACCCAGGAGGTGGAAGTTGCAGTGAGCTGAGACCACGCCATTGCACTCCAACCTTGGTGACAGAGTGAGACTCCGTCTCAAAAGCAACAACAAAAAATACAGCTGGAGGACACGGTAGACACTGACCACAGGGGCAGGGCAAAGGCTCTCTGAGATCACCGCTGACAGAGGCTGAAATAACCAAAAAGAACCTCTGCAGCTGAATGTTCTGAGCAAGGAAGTAGCAAGTGCAAATGCTCTGGGGTGGCCAGGAGCTTGCCTTGTCTGGGGCATAAAAGAGTGACAGTGTTGCCGAAAGGTGGCACATGATGAGGAAAGTGGCAGGAATGAGGTCAGAGGGAAAGGCTAGGGCGGGAGCCTGTGGGGCCACCCTCTGAGGATTCTGCGTGGAGCAAGGGCCTCCCCGGCCACAGGAGATACAGGATCTTGCATGCCTTGGGAGGAGCCCAGAAGTGGAGACCACCTTCCTCCTTCACCCCTGGTTTTCTGGGGCTGGGGCTCCTGTTTGGAGAGAGGATCTGATCAGCTTAGATTGGGTCACATGTGCCCCCCCCATGGCCATGGGGAAGCCAGGCCCCCTTATTAGAGTGTCACAGTTCTCCTGCCCCAGATTTGCATGGCATGGCCAAAAGGTAGTTCCCAAAAGAGAATGCATCCAGCTAGCAGAGAAAGGGAGACTAGGCACTGGGAAACAGAAGCCACAGCTGTGCACCCCTCTCCACCCGAACCCCATTTCCCGCCTAGATTCTGATGCTCTTCTGCTATCTGAGCCCCACTCGCCACCATTTCCTGCCCACCCCAGGAGTTTCTGGGATGGTGGGTGGCACCCATTTGTCACTTCATAGAATTATAAAACCAAGAGAAACGCCCAGGACCATCCTGTCACTGTTGCCCTTCGGAAATGGGGAAACTGAGTGTGGCCTGGTGAGAAGCCATGGGTCCTAGAACTTTGTGCTTCTGATGTAATCACCACGGGATTCTGCTGCTTCTTTTAGGATTCCTGAAGGAATTCCTTGTCCCCAGCTCCCGCCTGTAGCAGCCTCATCTCAGGCATGAGGGTGTGGCCACCGTGTAAGGAGATGGATTTTCAATTCCTTGTGCAACCCAGCTAAGAAGTTTGCATCACACCTCATGTTTCCCCATAGACATGCTACAGCTTAGGGAGCTGGCTATGCCTGGGTTCGACTGACTGTGTGACCTTATGCAGGTCATTTAACCTCTCTGTGCCTTCATTTTCTCATCTGTAAAATGGGACTACTACTGCTACTCCCTGCCTCCTAAGGTTGTGGAAAGATTGATTGTATATATGCAAAGCACTTAGAAATACCCTTGCTATTCACCTGGATCATCCTCCAAAAAAGAATATCCCTTGCCATGTATTGCCTTCAGAGTATGGCGATGCATAATTTCTAAGCCCCTACAGTGCCTTACACATACTTCATGCTTTGAAGCTCTTTGTGAATTTCTTTTGTTCCTTCATTCAACCAACACCTTCTGGGCATTAAAAAAAAAAAAGTCAATAAAGAAGATACTTTTTTTTTTTTTGACATGGAGTCTCACTCTGTCACCCAGGCTGGAGTGCAGTGGCACAATCTCAGCTCACTGCAACCTCTGCCTCCCAGGTTCAAGCGATTCTCCTGCCTCAGCCTCCTGAGTAGCTGGGATTACAGGCACCGGTCACCACACGTGGCTAATTTTTGTATTTTTAGTAGAGACAGAGTTTCGCTGTGTTGGCCAGGAAGGTCTCGAACTCCTGATTTCAAGCAATCCACCTGCCTTAAGCCTCCCAAAGTGCTGGGATTACAGGCGTAAGCCACCGCGCCCAGCCAGAAATCACTCTTGTTCCTGCAGCCCTGCTAGGGCTCTGGCTCTGGCCTCCTTCCCATCTCCGGGGAGTGCCCAGGGCAGAAATCCGGCCCTGCCCACCCTGGGCTGCACACCGATAACCTCCCCAAAGGGAAACTGTTTGTTTGGAAGGAAATGGTGCAGAATGAGCAGTGGCCACGCTTAAAATAGGGCTGGGGCCCGGTTTCCAGGGCTGATCGGGGAGCACTGGAGCTGAGATCTCAGTGGCAGAGAAGTTCGATAGCCTTCCCTAGAGCTATGGAGACCTGATTCGGTTGGGCACCCTCTGCCTTGCCCCCAGGAGCTTCCAAGAGTTTGCATGTAATGCCATTCTTGGGGCAGTGCGATAAGCACTCAGGGGCATATTCACTTTTTTTTTTTTTGAGGTGGGGTTTTGCTCTTGTCACCCAGGCTGGAGTGCAGCGGTGCTGTCTCAGCTCACTGCAACCTCCGCCTCAGCCTCCCAAGCAGCTGGGATTACAGGCACTTGCCACCATGCCTGCCTAATTTTTCTATTTTTAATGAAGATGGGGTTTCACTATGTTGGCCAGGCTGGTCTCGAACTCCTGACCTCAAGTGAAGGGGCATGATCACTTTTAATCCTCCATCCTGTGAAATTGGGGCATAATAAACCCTCATTTCAAAGAGCAGAGCACAGAGGCATTGACAGGTTTAAGGTCCTGTCCTAAAGCAAGCTCCTCTCAATGCCTTTGGGGGACTCTGGAGGAAGATGACAGTTCCACAGAGGGGTTTTTGGGGCTGACCCAGGACACTTTACTCTCCCTGTCTCCACTTCCTCCTTTATTCTGGCATTTTCTTTTTCCTTTTTTTTTTTTGAGACGGAGCCTTGCTCTGTCGCCCAGGCTGGAGTGCAGTGGCGTGATCTCGGCTCACTGCAACCTCTGCCTCCCTGGTTCAAGCAATTCTCCTGCCTCAGCCTCCCAAGTAGCTGGGATTACAGGAGTGTGCCACCACACCTGGCTAATATTTTTTGTATTTTTAGTAGAGACAAGTTTCACCACGTTGGCCAGGATGGTCTTGATCTTCCAACCTCTTGATCCACCGGCCTCAGCCTCCCAAAATGCTGGGATTACAGGTGTGAGCCACTGCACCCAGCCTCTTCTGGCATTTTCTTGTCCCCATGTCACCCCGTGAAGAGGAAGAGGGTTGGAGGTTGGGAATTAGAATTGCCTGACTGCACACTGGCAACAGCTGGGGAACTTTTAAAAGATGCTACTGCCAAGACCTCACCTCTGACCAATTCAGTCAGGTACTGGGGTGGAGCCTTGGTATTGGTCTTAAAAAAAAAAAAAATGGCTGGGCATGGTGTTTCACACCTGTAATCCCAGCACTTTGGGAGGCGGAGGTGGGCGGATCACAAGGTCAGGAGTTTGAGACCAGCCTGACTAACATGGTGAAACTCTGTCTCTACTGAAAATACAAAAATTAGCCAGTCGTGGTGGCATGCGGCTGTAATCCCAGCTACTCAGGAGGCTGAGGCAGAAGAATCACTCGAACCCGGGAGGCAGAGGTTGCAGTGAGCTGAGATCGTGCCACTGCACTCCAACCTGGAAGACCAAGTGAGACTCCGCCTCAAAAATAAATAAATAAACAAATAAATAAATAAATAAATATCTCCCCAGGGAATCCTAGCATGCAACCAAGGTTGAGAGCCACTGCTTTAAAGCATTTCAAATCCTGCAGTTCCTGGCCTTGACTGACCGCCGCAAATCACCTGGGTAGATGTTTTTATGAACACATGTCAGAGTCACAACCCTGGGCCAATTAAGCTACAATCCCTGAGGACAGGTCTGGACACCACATTTTATTTTATTTTTTTATTTTATTGAGATGAGTTTCACTCTTGTTGCCCAGGCTGGAGTGCAATGGCATGATCTTGTCTTACTGCAATCTCCGCCTCCTGGGTTCAAGTGATTCTCCTGTGTCAGCCTCTCGAGTAGCTGGGATTACAGGCATGTGCCACCACTCCCAGCTAATTTTTGTATTTTTAGTAGAGACAGGGTTTCTCCATGTTGGTCAGGCTGGTCTCGAACTCCCGACCTCAGGTGATCTGCCTGCCTTGGCCTCCCAAAGTGCTGGGATTACAGGCACGTGCCACCACACCCAGTCTGGGCATTATATTTTTAAAAAGCTCCCACCCAAGGCGGGGAAGCTCTGTGAGTCCAGTCTCACAGGTGTACAGATAGGAAAACCGAGCCCCGAGGAGAGTGGCAACTTGTCCAGGGTCACATAGCAGCTAGTGGAGCTCAAACCCAAGACTCCATACCCCAGGCTAGCGTAGCCCTGATGGAGGAGGTCTAGGGACCCACTGCCTGCTGTGATTGTAAGAATCAACCCCCATGACCCTTCTGTAATCCCCCATTGAGGAAGGGTGGAATCTGAGAGTATACCAAGCTATCGCTCCTGTGACTATATGACCTTTATTACCTTACTTAGCAAAAGGGATTTATCTGTTGACTTTGAGTTCATCAAAAGAGACTTATCCAGGTGGGTCTAATCTAATTACATAGGCTTATAGAAGTAGCGTATGGCCGGGTGGAGTGGTTCACACCTGGAATCCCAGTAGTTTGAGAGGCAGAGGTGGGCAGATCGATTGAGCCCTGGAATTTGAGAGCAGCCTGGGCAACATGGTGAAACCCCGTCTCTACAGAAAAAATACAAAAATTAAATGGGCGTAGTGGCACACACTTGTAGCTCTAGCTTTTTGGGAGGCTGGCAGTGGAAGAATTGCTTGAGCCCGGGAGGCTGAATTGCAGTGAGCTGAGATTGCACCACTGCACTCCAGCATGGGCAAAATTGTGTGGCCCTGTATAAAAAAAAAAAAAAAAAAAAAAAAAGGTAAAAAAGCAGCAGAATGTTTTCTCTGGTTGGTGGCAGAAGGATAAATCAGAGACTTAAGTTCAAGTGATCATTGAGAAGGACTTGGTGTGCTGGTGGTGGCTTTGAAAATGGAAAGCGACCACATAAGAGAGAATTTGGGCAGTCTCTAGGAACAGAGTGGCCCTTGATGACAGCTACCAATGAAATGTGGACGTCAGACCTACAACTGCAAGGAACAAGATTTTGCCAACAGTCTAATGAGTCTGGAAGTGGATTCTCTCCCAGAGCCTCCAGAAAAGAGGTTCAGAGCAGAGAGCTCAGGCCCACCACGCTCTAAGTTTGTGGGGATTTGTTCCGCAGTCGCAGAACACCAAAATGCTGCTGTAGCTCAGGAAGAAGCTGTAGAACCCGGACCCTCAGACCTCAAAACCAGATTTCCCCCAAAGCACCTGGAAAGGAGGGAAATTCCAAGGAATGGGGAAGAGGAGGAGGCGGTGGCGGCGGTGGCGGAGGAGGAAGGCTGGAGCCTTGTTACCAAAGAGGCCAGGTAGACAGCTCAGCCAAGAGGACAGATGCGGGCAGGTGGGCGGGAAGCACTGCCAGGAACCACGGCCAAGACGTGCCTCTTCCTGCTGCTGCAGGCCCCCTCCCCGACGCCGTCTCATCTCTGCACATCTCACAACACACTTGGGCACATGGCACAGAGAAAGAGTTCATGAATGCCACAATCTGCAGGCAGGAGGCGACGGCGAGGGCACAGGCTTGGGACACCTGAAATAAACCAATCTCATGCCATAGACTCCACCCCATGCTGGGGGTAAGATCTGGGGCGCTGCTAGGAATGGAAACCCCTGTGTGCAGGGCCTCGCCTCCTTCTGCACTTGGGAAGTGGATGTGGCATCAGAAAAGGATGGCCCTGCTGCTCTCTCTCCAGAGATGGCTGGTTCCTCCCAGGGTGTGGGCAGCAGAGAGGCAAGGCCAATGCTGAACTTACAGAGCCAAACCCCTGCAATTTCTTCTCCTCTTGGTCCTCCTCCTTTCTTCTCTTGAAGGTTTCTGAGATGACTCTCTGCGCCTTATTAGGCTATTTAAAACACCACCACCCTCTCATGGTCCCCTCCTGTGGCCAGGTAAGTAGAGGCAAATGCAGCCAGGTTATGGCACCCAGTCTCCCCAACAAAGGCGTGACCCACCTTCTGAGGCTCTTTCTCAAAAAGACAGCTTTGCCCACTCACTCCTTTCCTTTACTCAAAAGTCCCAGAGACGTTCCCTGAGCCCAGTTCCCACTTGATATGCTGCACCCACCAAGCCCACCTTTCTTGAGCCCTTCTTGACTGATTCTGTTGTATTTCCCCACAGCTTCTAACACCACCTGAAATCATCTGGTTTGTTCACTCATGGGTTCATTCCTACACCCACCTCCAATCCGAAGCCACAAGAACCTAAACTCAGAAAGGCAGGGACCTTGTTGATCTGAAGCCTAACATCGTGCACCAGCCAGGTTTGTGGGGCCGGTGCGGGGGTGGGAGGGAGAAGGGTTGAGAGTGAGGGGAAGGGCCCAGGGCAAAGAGAAGACCCTGAGCCAGCTGCCTTATGCATCCCACCCCAGGATCCTAGCATCCACTGAGGGATGCCTGGGTCCTCCAGACTTCAGCCAGGCCATGCCCACTCCCTGCCCTTCGGAGGAGCCCTGGCAGGTCCCCTGGAAGTTCCTGGAGGGTCTCAGCTTAGAGAGATGGAGGGAAGGAGGTGAGGCAGGGTGATCCTGACAGCTCCCAGAAGGAAACTAACTCCCTGCTGTCTTCCCCCAGGTCCCTTAGCTCGGTGTTTTTCAAATGATTTGTGGTGAAGGACCAGTCATCTGTTTTCAATTGCTGATTCATCGTGCACTGATACTTTCACAATTTACCATAAAAACCCCCCTGTGTCTACATGTTGTAGCAGTGGCTAATTTCTATGTAGGTTTCCAAACTCTTCCTCTGGAAATTGCACTCAGCTCTTTGAGGACACATAACTGTCTGTGAACGGCTTGCAGGCCACACGCTGAGCTGTACAGATCTGGATACACCAAGGCCCAGGATGGGTGGGGGTGGGTGTTGGCAGCTACAAGGGCCCCGACACCTGCCCAGAGGTTGGGCGTTGGAGGGATGAAGGGCAGCCGGCAAGGCGGGGACCTGATGTACAAGCCTGTGTCCCCCAACAGTAAAGAGCCAGGGCTAGGAAGTAGGAGAAGGAATCTTCTCCGTCCTCAAACCACACAAGACAGGCAGACAGGAGTGGAGAACTCCTCCAGCTCCGCCCAAGTCTCCTGGTCCTTCTCACAGTTCAGGGGAACCTGCTTTGGGGGAGGGAGCAGTTTTGCCCCACTCCACACTTGTCATCGCCATGCCACTTTGTCCCAGAGTCATTAAACTCCTCTCGAGATGTTTGCCTTGTACCTTCTAGTGCAGATTCCAGTCCAGGAGGAATGCACGCTCACGACATGAAGGCAGTGTTGTAGGCCCTTGCCGCTCTCCGCACCCAGCCTGCGACGGCTGGCTTCCATCTGCCAGGCGTCAGGCTGTTGACAGGGGTGGGGTGGTGATAGCTTCCCGGCCCAGCATTCAGGGAGCTAGCATCTTAGAGTGCCCCACCCTGCCCCTCCCCGGCCCTCAAGGAGCCAGAGTCGAGAATGAGATCGAAACTCCACTCCATCAAGAGTGGGCTGACCCAGCCCCCTCGGTTTCTGGGTGGGGTCCCAGGAATGCCTCACCCCCGTCTTGCACACAGTAGGCACTCAGTATTTGCTGACCACATGCAGCGTTCTCAGCTAGCCTGGAGGGAGCCCCAGCCCATTGGCCTTCCCCAGGGTCACCTCAGTAGTCCTCAGGCCCTGGCCACGTTGTTCCAATTCCTGCAGGTTTGGAATGTCTCTGTTTATCGTCAATGTCAATCTGACTGGGAGAACATCCAGTTTCCAGAGGCCTGCTGGGGGCTGGCAGGGGACACAAAAAGCAGAGATAGGAGCAGGTCACACATGGGCCCTCCAGCCCCCTTCAGGATCCCCTTGTTACAGATCCCAGTCCAGGAACATTGTCACTCTGGGCCCTGGAATTGCATAAGCAGGTGGGTGGCGGCCAGGAGGCGTTCTACAGGACCTCGTACCTCTCTTCCCACGCCTTCCAGCCTCTCCCTCTTTGCCCTTTTATTTGGCAGGATATGGGGAGCAATGGCTCCTTCTGCTAGCAGCTGCCCCTCCTTCTATGCCTTTGATCAGAGTCCCTCCACCTCCCTCCTCCTCCTGACCAAACCAACACATAGATCTCAGCTCCATATCCAGACGGCTTGGATTCAAATCTTACCTCCACCATTTCTAGCTGTGTTGCTTGGGCAAGTTACTCAACCTCTCTGTTTTCTCACCTGTAGAGTGGCATGTCGGGGGCATTCTTCTATTTCTGGCTGCCCATCGTCTCGGAATCCCCTTTCTGTAACTGGAGATTTCTCCATTTGCCCACAGTATGAGTCTATACTCATTCAGGTAGAAGTCAATTCAATTTCCCAACCCCAATTCGATCCCATCAATCTGGTGCAACCATGTAGGACTTACATGGAGAAAGACCGCTAGCTCGAGCACTGTCTTATCTTTGGTGAACATGGTGGCGGGAACAACTGGATCTCTGGGGACATCAATGGCTGAACCCATGTGTTGGTAGAAGCAGCAGCACGCTTGCCGAAGCATCCCTTGTAGAGTGGTTACTTCTTGCTACCTACCACCCAGACCCAGTTTTCTGTCTCCTCACCCTGAATTCAGAGAGCTGCCTGTTTTTAAAAAGGCTTTGCTGCTTAAATTAGCCAAAATTCTGCTATTTGCAACCAAGACCCTTAACAAATCCATGGGGAAAATAGTAATATCTACCTCACGATGGTGTTGTGAAGATCAAACCCTCCTACAGGCTTGGTGGGAAGTCAAGAGGAAGTCAGCCCAGCTCTTTGAATATCTTCCTTGTGTCTGGGGTGTCCAGCTTTATGGTTTGGGGACAGTGGCCTCTGCCTGGGTCCCAGAATACAGCCTCGCTTGCAGGCAAGTTGCTTTTCTGAGCCTTCCCTCTCCTTTAAGAAACACAAGAGGCTGGGCACGGTGGCTCACGCCTGTAATTCCAGCACTTTGGGAGGCTGAGGCAGCTGGATCACGAGGTCAGGAGTTCAAGACCAGCCTTGCCAACATGGTGAAACCTTGTCTCTACTAAAAATTCAAAAATTAGCTGGGCACAGTGGTGTGTACCTGTAGTCCCAGCTACTCAGGAGGCTGGGGCAGGAGAATCGCTTGAACTTGGGAGGCGGAGGTTGCAGTGAGCCAAGATTGTGCCACTGTACTCCAGTCTGGTGACAGAGTGAGACTTCATCTTAAAAAAAAAAAAAAAAAAAAAAGCAGCAGCAGCACAAAAACCCCGGGGTTGTACTAGGTCCCAGGGTCAGTCACTCACCTTCCAGAAATAAAACCAGGACATCTGACCCACATGCCAAAGGGCTCCATTCTCTGAGTGCAGCATCTGAAACAAGACCTGTTTGCTACAGGAGATGCTATGGCAGCTGGGGCTCCTGCAGCTGGGAGCAGCCCCTTTCCCCTTGGGAACTTCAGTGGAGACTGAGAAGCATTGAGGCTCCTGACCCAGGGGCACATCCCCAGTTCCAGAAATACCTAACTGGAGTACATCTGGGATTTCTAGGTCCCTGCTAGTTAGTGACACAGCCAACCCTTGCATGTGGCTGCTATATTCTTGGTCAATTTCCTGGGGTAGCCATAGGGGTCCTGATGGGGCAGGTCTTAGAATCCACTGCCTTGCAGCCCCAGAACTGGTATCTTCCCTTAGTATCCCAACTTTCTGTTAATGGAGACATGCCCCCACAGAGCCACTCTGGGGCAGATCTGGCCTGCCGGGCATCCTGAGAGTGACCCATCAGTCACTGAGAGAACTGATGCAAACCCTTGTCTACTGGCCAAGCCCAAGACATAGCCTCTCTCCATTTGCCTCTTATTCACCACAACAGGTTGTCATGGAGAAGACCTTCGGTGCCTCACTCAAGTAGGTGTCTGTACTTGGTTGAATGGTGTCCCCCTAAAACTCATGTATACCTGGAACCTCAGGAAATTACCTTATTTGGAAATGGGGATCTTTGCAGATATGATTAGTAATTAAGATGAAGCCATGCTGGAGGCTGGATTAGGGTGGGTCCCAATCTGATGATTGGTGTCCTTATAAGACAAGGGAAATTTGGACAGAAGCACACAGGAGAGAAGACCACATGACAATGAAGGCAGAGGTAGGAGCAATGCATCTGTAAGCCACGGACTGCTGGCAAGCGCCAGGAGCTGGATCAGATTCTCCCCAGCGTATCCCGCAGACACCAGCCCTGCCGACACCTGGATATCGGACCTCTGGCCTCCAGAACAGTGAGAGAATGCATATTTGTTGTTTTAAACCGCCTAGATTGTGGTGACTGGTTACAGCAGCCCTGGGAGATGAGTGCAATTTCCTTTTTATTAATCTTGTTATGAACAGCAAAGACAGGATTATGGGAAGGAGTGAGTGCTAGTGATACTTTCCAACGTGGGCTCTATAGGCAAATAAAGATGAATTGCCCATCTTTTCCTCCCGGTGATGTTTAATTATAATTGAAACATAATTGTAATTGTGACATGTAATTTAAAGGTGGTGACAGCCGGGCTTGGTGGCTTGTGCCTGTAATCCCAGCACTTTGGAAAGCTGAGGCGGGCGGATCACTTGAGGTCAGGGGTTCGAGAACAGCCTGGCCAACATGATGAAACCCTGTCTCCACTAAAAATACAAAAATTAGCTGGGCATGGTGTTGGGTGCCTGTAATCCCAGCTACTCTGGAGGTTGAGGCACGAGTGTTGCTTGAACTCGGGAGGCAGAGGTTGCAGTGAGCTGAGATTGTACCACTGCACCCCAACCTTGGCAACACACCAAGACTCCATTTCAAAAAAAAAAAAAAAAAGAAATAAAAAAATAAAAGAAAAAAAAAGATGGTGAGGATTGCAGTTATGAAATTTTCCATAAGGAGCTCACAGCTTTTGGGAAAGGAAGCAGTTGAGACACTGCCCCCGATCTATGGGTCAGGGACTGTCCAAACCCTTCCCAACCAATAGACCTCAGCTCTGTATCCAGACAGCTTGGATTCAAATCTTACCTCCACCATGTCTAGCTGTGTTGCTGGGCAAGTTACTCAACCTCTCTGTGCCCGCGTTTTCTCACCTGTAGAGTGGTGTGTCGGGAGCATTTCTTCTATTTCTGGCTGCCCATCATCTCATCTCTGAACAACCTTTCTTTAACTGGAGATTTCTCCATTTGCCCATAGTGTGAGTCTGTACTCATTAATGTAGAAGTGAGCTCAATACAGTAAGAGGCTGGTGGTTCACGCCTGTAATCCCAGCATTTTGGGAGGCTGAGATGGGCAGATCACCTGAGGTCAGGAGTTGGAGACCAGCCTGGCCAACATGGTGAAACCTCGTCTCCACTAAAAATTAAAAAACATTGCCAGGCACAGTGGCTCAAATATGTAATCCCAGCACTTTGGGAGGCCGAGGTGGGCAAATCATGAGGTCAGGAGTTTGAGACCAGCCTGACCAACATGGTGAAACCCCATCTCTACTAAAAATACAAAAATTAGCCAGGCATGGTGGCACATGCCTATAATCACAGCTACTCAGGAGGCCGAGGCAGGAGAATCACTTGAACCCAGGAGTTGGAGGTTGCAGTGAGTTGAGATCCCACCACTGAACTCCAGCCTGGGTGACAGAGTGAGACTGTCTCAAAATTAAAAAAAAAAAAGAAATACAATAAGAGTCATACGTGAAATTTTTTACTTTCTAGTAGCCACATTTTAAAAGTAGAGAAACAGGTGAAATTAATTTTAGTAATGTATTTTCTTTAACCCAGTATACTCCAAACACTATCATTTCAGCCTGTAATCAATATGAAAATGTCAATGAGACACTTTACATCCTTTTTATCCCCTGGTATTAAGTTTTCGAAACTCAGTGGTGTGTTTTACACTTAGTACACATACCAATTTGAACATTCTGCGTGATCAGTGGGCATGTGTGGCTCCCGGACTGGACAGCACAGCTGTCATGTGAGACAGGTGAGCCGCTCTCTCTAAGGGTCAAAGCTACCAAAACTTGCCAGAATATACAGCGTGCTTTGACCAATGATGGGTGTCAGGGGAGGACCATGAGTCTTATAAAATAAAACTCACTGAGACATAAAAGATTCTTTTAAAAATCCAGGCTGGGTGCAATGGCTCATGCCTATAATCCTAGCACTTTGGGAGGCCAAGGTGGGTGGATGGCTTGAGCTCAGGAGTTCAAGATAAGCCTGGGCAACATGGTGAAACCCTGTCCCTACCAAAAATACAAAAATTAGCCAGGAGTGGTGTCACGTGCCTATGGTCTCAGGAGACTGAGGTGGGAGGATCACTTAAGCCTGCGAGGCAGAGGTTGCAATGAACTGAGATCGTGTCACTACACTCTAGTCTGGGTGACAGAGTAAAATCCCATCTTAAAAAAAAAAAAAGAAATTTAGGGCCAGGAGTGGTGACTCACACCTGTAATCCCAGCACTTTGGGAGGCCAAGGCAGGTGGATCGCCTGAGGTCAGCAGTTCGAGACCAGCCTGGCCAGCATGGTGAAACCCCATCTTTACTAAAAAATTACAAAAATTAGCCAGGCAAGCTGGCAGGCACCTGTAATACCAACTCCTTGGGAAGCTGAGGCAGGAGAATCACTTGAACCCAGGAGGCAGAGGTTGCAGCGAGCCAAGATCACGCCATTGCACTCCAGCCTGAGCAACAGAGCAAGACTCCGTCTCACCAAAAAAAAAAAAAAAAAAAAAAAAAAAAATTCAGGGGCCACCTTCTGAAGGACCCCTTATGAGTTCTAAGCCTCTATTTCCCCATCCAGGAGATGGGCTCATCTCCCTTTGTGTGTTTTGTGAGGATCTGGCCTGACTTAGGTGAATGGCCTCTAAACAGCCTAATGTAATTTCTTTGTGGTGAGACTTAGGGCTGAACATAAAGAATAGTAGCAATAACAAGAGAAGGGTTAGGGAGAGCTGGTCCCGTGGTATCTTCAGTTCTCTTCCCCAGTTGGTGGCCAAAGCCTTCCCCAGGTTAGCAGTTCCTTCTCTTCAGAGGCTTCTCTGGTGACAAATGGTGATCATGTGCAGGTGCTGTGACACCAGGGACCAATTTGCACCTTCAGGGAGCACAGCATGGGTGAGAGTCGTGCCCCACCTCTCAAGGAGTTTGCAACCCAGCATACCCCCACTCACACCCCTGATTTGATTCCTCATAAATGGGGTGTGTTTTGCCCAGTGTGGAATGGGACAATTCCCTTTCCATGCTTGTATGAGCAGTCGCCCAGCCGCCACCTGGGCAGGCTGGTAAGTCGGACTGCTTACCTGCAAGCCTTTGTACGTGATCACAGACCAGCCCTCTATGTCATGAGTGGGTGGTGGAGGGTTAGGTGGGCTGTGTCCATCTGGGCTCTGGGGAGAACTGAATGCCAAGTTGCCTCCTTTAAAACCCATCCCATCCTGAAGTTTGTTTCATCCAAACCTGTGCAGCAAGCACAGAAACAGGTTCCACACAGACCTGGCACTGTCAGCTGTAGGGAAGAGCTGAGGCATCCGTCAAGTTTTCAGGCCCAGATCCAGGTGACTGGGGCTTAGCTGAATGCTCCAGAGAAAAAAAAAAAAAAAGCCCCCATATATAGTCTTGGTGTTGGGAGATGTGTAAATTTAATAAGCTGAAGACAGATTTGGCCATGGTCATTCTGAACCAAAGAGAAAACTTGAGTCTTTGGGCTCCCCAGTCCAATGGTGCTGGCTAATGCACCATACCGTTACTCTGAGTATCTAGGCACTAAAGTAATATTTCTCAAAGTGTAGTCCCAGGATCACCAGTGAGAGAATCCGTTCTCACTGAGGGGACAGGGTTGGGGAAATGTTTGTTAGAACAAAGATCTGTCTAGGCACGGTGGCTCATGCCTGTAATTCCAGCACTTTAGGAGGCCAAGGCAGCCAGATCACAAGATCAGGAGATCAAGACCATCCTGGCTAACACAGTAAAATCATACCTCTACTAAAAATACAAAAATTAGCTGGGCATTGTGGCAGGCATCTGTTGTCCCTGCTACTTGGGAGACTGAGGCAGGAGAATCGCTTGAACCTGGCAGGCGGAGGTTGCAGTAAGCCGAGATGGCATCACTGCACTCCAGCCTCAGGGAAAACTTACTAAATCAGAACTTCTGGGGATGGGGCCTAGGAAGGTGCATTAAAACTAGTTCCCCAGAGTGATCTTTAGCATTCTGACATTTTACATACACAAATACACAGACTTTCTGCATGTAATTTGATATGTGATCACAGACGGTTATCTTCTTGGGGCTCAACTTCCATGTATGCTAAAAAAAAAAACAACAACAACAACAACAACTCAGGCTGTGCATGGTGGCTCATGCCTGTAATCCCAGCACTTTGGGAGGCTGAGGTGGGGCATCACGAGGTCAAGAGATTGAAACCATCCTGGCCAACGTAGTGAAACCCCATCTCTGCTAAAAGTACAAAAAATAGCTGGGTGTGGTGGCATGTGCCTGTAGTCCCAGCTACTCAGGAGGCTGAGACAAGAGAATCACTTTAACCTGGGAGGCGGAGGTTGCAGTGAACCAAGATTGCACTGCTGCACTCCAGCCTCAGCAACAGAGCAAGACTTCGTCTCAAAAAAAAAAAAAAGTCAAAGTCCATTTCTGAAGGGCTTTCTAACCCTACCTTCCATGGCGGCATTTATCCAGGAGAGAAAAACTCAATGTCCCCCAGGGCAGGAAGCCGCCACGTGTGCACAACCCAGGCAGTGTGAACCCAGTAGAGTGTGGATGCGTCTGTCCAGTAAGGAGGGCAGCTGCTGTTTCCTTTAGACTACTACTGCCAGGTACTGGCCCAGGGTACCAGAATTTCTGGTTTTCCAAGAGGAAAGCCCAAAAGCCAGATTTTTACATCAAAAAAATCTCAATTTTTATTTTATTTTCATTTATTATTTTTTTTCCAGAAGCAGGGTCCTACTCTGTAACCCAGGCTGGAGTGCAGTGGTGCAATCATAGCTGACTGCAGCCTCAAATTTCTGGGCTTAAGCAATTCCGTCACCTCAGCTTCCCAAGCAGCTGTGACTATAGGTGCACGCCACCATGACTAGTTAATTTTTTGTAGAGATGGAGTCTTGCTGTGTTGTCCAGGCTGGTCCCAAACTCCTGAGCTCAAGCGAATCCTCCCTCTGCAGCCTCCCAATGGTCTGAGATTACAGGTGTGAGACACTATTCCCTGCCCAAATACCTCAATTTAAACAGTAGCATCTGATGTTTAATTTTTTAAGCTTTGTGTGGAAAAACTGAAGATGCCAGTTTGTACTAATTTTTTTTTTAAGAGATGAAGTTTCACCATGTTGGTCATCCTGGTCTTGAACTCTTGACCTCAGGTGATCCACCCACCTTGGCCTCTCAAAGTGCTGGGATTACAGGCATGAGCCACCTAGCCCAGCCTGCACTAATTTTTATGAAGCAAAACCTGATGGCGTAACTATCTCCAAGCTGTAGACAGATTTCATCTTCCATACTCAGCAAAAGACTCCCATTCTCCTTTATTCGAGTAGTTCAACCAGTGACTTTCGAGAAGTGACTTAGTGGCTTTATGCCTCAGTTTCTTCATTTGTAAAAGAGAGACAATAATATTTCCTACTGCATAGAGTTGCTATGAAGACTAAATGAGTTAATTTTGTAATTGACTTACACAAAATAAGTGCCCAGTAAATATTAGCTGTTATTATTATTATTAGCCAAAGCATTGAAGGGGAGATGTTCTGTTACACAGGATATTCTCAATTTAGCTCACTCTCTGCTGGGTGCAGTGGCTCATGCCTGTAATCACAGCACTTTGGGAGGCTGAGGCGGTTGGATCACCTGAGGTCAGGAGTTTGAGACCAGCCTGACCAAGATGGAGAAACCCTGTCTTTTTTTTTTTTTTTTTTAAGATGGGGTTTCACGATGATGGCCAGGCTGGTCTTGAACTCCTGACCTCAGGTGATCCACCCACCTTAGCCTCCCAAAGTGCTAGGATTACAGGTGTGAGCCACCACACCGGGCCAAAACCCTGTCTCTACTAAAACAAACAAACAAAAAATTAGCTGGGTGTGGTGGTGCACACCTGTAATCTCAGCTAGCTGGGAGAATCACTTGAACCCAGGAGGTGGAGGTTGCAGTGAGCTGAGATCAAGCCATTGCACTCCAGCCTGGGCAACAAAAGTGAAACTCTGTCTTTAAAAAAAAAAAAAAAAAAAGTTTAGCCCACTCTGAATCTCCAGCAGGCTTCCTACTGCATTCCTGGGTTCTCCCCCTCCTATGGAGACTCAGCCAGAGGAGATCCTTCTTCCTGACCCACCCTCACCAGTAAGTGGGGTCCCAGCAAGGTACTTATAAAGACAGAGATTACATCACGGTTTTGGTGTGGTGAGGACTCAGCCTCCTCCAAATCATGTTTGCAAAGTGATTGTTTAAGATCAAGGGTTGGGCAGCTGAATGGCTCAGGGTCTTGGCTGAACAATAGATGAGAGGGGCCCCCTGGCTTCCCAGGGGAAGAGGAAGAAAGGGATGTGAGTGAGTTAGAGGCGTGGCAGAGAACACAGAGCAAGTGGGTGAAGGCTCCGGCTGACCCACCCACCTGGTGCAACCCCCACCCTGCATCACAAAGCTCATGCTCATGATAAATTGCCTAGGCTGCACTCCCACGCCTGACAGCATCCCTAGCTCCTAAGCACATTCCTTAGCATTCAAGACCTTCCTGGTTGCCCCTGCTGACTGCCACCTTCTTCCCAGCCTTGAACTTGACGCTGCCTGGAGCCCCCTTCACAAAACACAATCTCTCATGCCCACTAGATGCTCCTTCTGTTCAGAAAGCTCTCTCTGTTCAGAAAGCTCTCTCACCTGACTGCATTCTCGTCCTCCCATGACACCGCCTTCAGGCAGCCTCCTGACCTCTCCAGTGGGGTCATGCTCTTCCAGGATGAGGAGGACATTTCTGTTCACTTAACCATTTCCCTCTTCTAGCTGTCAGCACCACAGAAGGGCAGAGAGGGTATAAGCCCCTGGCTGCATACTATGGAGTGGACCTGGGAACACTGAGGAGGATCCCTTAACCTTCAGTCCTCCCCTGCCCCCGACTCCCTCAAGCTTTATTTTTACCAAAGATCATCTAAGGATCTCTGTTATACCCACCCAGTTCTGCAAGGGGGCAGGGGAAGGAGGAGGCTCTCCCTACCTGAAGAGGTGTTATGGGGTGAATTATATCACTCCCAAAATGCATATGCTGAAGTCCTGCCCCTCCAGTATCTCAGAATGTGAATGTATTTGGAGAGTGTCTTTAAAGAAGTAAGTAAGTTAGAGTGAGGTCATTCAAGTGGGCTTTACCCAATATGACCAGTGTCCCTATAAGAGGAAATCTGGACACAGACACGTGCAGAGGGAAGACGATGGACAGACAAAGGGAGAAGAAGGCCATCAATGAGCTAAGGAGAGAAGAGGCAGCCCTGCTGACACCTTGATCGTGGACATTTGGCCTCCAGAGCTGTGAGAAAATACATTTCTGTGGTTTAAGCCAGGGTCTCCAACTCCCCAGGGGACCGGTTAGGAACTAGGCCACACAGCTGGAGGAGAGAGGAGGGCAGGCAGTCAAAGCTTCCTCTGTATTCACAGCCACTCCTCATCACTCCACCACCACCTGAGCTCTGCCTCCTGTCAAATCAGCAGCGGCATTAAATGCTTATGGGATTGGCTGGGCACAGTGGCTTATGCCCGTAATCCCAACACGTTGGGAGGCTGAGGCAGGCAGATCACCTGAGGTCAGGAGTTTGAGACCAGACTGACCAACATGGCAAAACCCTGTCTCTACTAAAAATTAAAAAATGAACTGGAAGCGGTGGTAGGCACCTGTAATCCCAGCTACTTGGAGGCTGAGGTGGGAGAGTCTCTTAAACCCAGGAGGCGGAGGATGTAGTGAGCTGAGATCATGCCACTGCACTCCAGCCTTGGTGACAGAACAAGACTCTGTCTCAAAAAAAAAAAAAAAAAAAAAAAAATTATTACCAGAGCGTGGACCCTATTGTAAACTGCACATTCCAGCGGTCTGGGTTGTGTGCTCCTTATGAGAATTCAATGCCTGATGATCTGTCACTGTCCCCCATAACCCCCAGATGGGGCCGTCTAGTTGCAGGAAAACAAGCTCAGGGCTTGCATTAATTCCACCTTATGATGAGCTGTCTCATTATTTCATTATATATTACAATGTAATGGTAACAGAAATAAAGTACACAATAAATGTAATGCACTTGCATCATTCCCAAACCATCCCCCCGCCCCCATCTGTGAAAAAAATGGTATTCCATGAAACCAGTCCCTAGTACCAAAAAGGTAGGGGACTGCTGGTTTAAGCCACCCAGTGGTGTATTACGGCAGCCGTAGCAGACTTACATAAGGAGTTGATAGTTCTTCTTTTCTGCCTTTGTAAAACAGAGATAATGGTCTCGACCTCATAAAGTGGTTGGGAAGACTGAATAAGTCAAATGCAAATAAAACAGGGCTGCAGGCCAGGCACAGTAGCTCACGCCTATAATCCCAGCACTTTGGATCACAAGGTCAGAAGATCAAGACAATCCTGTCTAACCCTGTGAAACCCTGTCTCTACTAAATATACAAAAATTTAGCCGGGCATGGTGGCACACGCCTGTAGTCCCAGTTACTTGGGAGGCTGAGGCAGGAGAATTGCTTGAACCCAGGAGGCGGAGGTTGCAGAGAGCTGAGATGGCTCCACTGCATTCCAGCCTGGGTGACAGAGGGAGAGCCTGTCTCAGAAACAAAACAAAACAAAAAAAAAACACCAGAGCTGCAATCGACAAATGTGCCTTCATTCATCCAGTTGGGACAGATAAACTTAGCAATGAGAAATAAGAGAATGCCACAGAGGAGAGCTATGAGGAGCTGATGCTGATTCATAAAACGATCCTAGGATTTCAGAGCTGGGAAGCCCACTTGGTGTCCCCCTCCTTTGTCTGACGAATGAGCAGAAGAGAAGGGACATTCCCAAGGTCTCACTGTAAATGGGGAACACCAGGGCCAGAATAGAGCCTCTAGGCTCCGAGTCTTGGCCATGCCATCCTGCTGCTCATGGGTCTCTATTATCAACTAAAATGCGGCCGGGCGTGGTGGCTCACGCCTGTAATCCTAGCACTTTGGGAGGCCAAGGTGGGTGGATCACCTGAGGTCAGGAGTTCAAGACCAGCCTGGCCATCATGGTGAAACCCATCTTTCAAAAATAAAATAAAATAAAATAAATAAAATGCACACTGGTTCTTGGTTGCACAGCTTGCATCAGGGCCTGGCCAGCTCACTCTTGGGGTGCTGGGTTGATCCTTGCTCAATGAGACACAGATTGCAAGGAGGAAACAGTCTGGCCAGTAGGGAGTGGGAAGCAGCTGTTTCCAGCTTTGTATCTGCTAAGCTACTTACTCTAAGGGCCTCTCCACACCCAGGCAGCCAAGGGCTTCCCCTGTGTGGGAGCTCTGCCCAGGACCTGGAGCTGAGCAGAGAGCAATCAGGGGTCCTCCCTCTGCACACTACCTGGGAGCAGGAGAACATGGGGGCCTCATGGGGCTGCCCCTAGACCTGGACTAAGCCACAAGAGCACAGAAGGCAGGCAGGGTCCGGCTCTCATTTTGCCAGTCCTTGCCCCCTGAGCCAACAGTAGTTCATGCTGGATTCCCGTTAGGAAGAGATGAATCCTGCTGTGTGGGATGAGAGCTGCTTTCTAGGCCACTGCCAGGAAGATGTTCAAGCTGCCCTCTAGCTGTGCACTTAGCTGTGGTCCCAGAAGCCCCTGCACACCGAGGAGACCTGGGAGCTAAAGAAATCTGTAAGTTCTCAGCTCTGAAGTCATCATGTGTTGTCCCTACTTCCCAATCATCCAACCTCAGCTTGAAACGCTGTCAGGACAGGGAGCTCACTACTCCACAAAGCATTCTATCCCGTTGTGACAGAGGTGTTAATCAGTGCTACCCAACAGAAATATAACACAAACATGTTAATGAAGTATATTTAAAAAGTAAAAAGAAACAAGTCAAATTAATTTTAATAATATATTTTCTTTTACTCAATAGATCTAAAATATGATCATGTCAACATATAATCAATATTTAGAAATGTAGGCAGGATTCTGGGAGGTCGAGGCGGGCAGATCACAAGGTCAGGAGTTCAAGACCAGACTGGCCCACATGGCGAAACTCCGTCTCTACTAAAAAATACAAAAATTAGCTGGGCATGGTGGCTCATGCCTGCAATCCCAGCACTTTGGGAGGCCAAGGCGGATGAATCACCTGAGGCCAGGAGTTCCAGACCAGCCTGACCAACACGGTAAAACCCTGTCTTTAGTAAAAATACAAAAAAAAATCAGCTGGGTGTAGTGGCGGGAGCCTGTAATCTTAGCTACTTGGGAGACTGAGGCATAAGAATCTCTTGAACCTGAGAGGTGGAGTTTTCAGTGAGCCAAGATGGCGCCACTGCATTCCAGCCTGGGTGACAGAGTGAGACTCAGTCTCAAAAAAAAAGAAAAAAAAAAACTCAGAATTTGAATGGGATGTTTTACATTCATATTTATTGTATTACATCTTAGAAATCTGGGGCTGGGTGTGGTGGCTCACGCCTGTAATCCAAGCACTTTGGAGGCCAAGGTGGGCAGATCACCTGAGGTCGGGAGTTCAAGACCAGCCTGACCAACATGGTGAAACCCCGTCTTTAAAAAAAAAAAAAAAAAAAAAAATCTTAGAAATCTGGTGTGTATTTTACACGTCACCATTTCTCAGCCAGACCAGCTAGACCAGTGCTCAGTGATCACTTGGAGCTGATGGCTGCTGTATTGGACGGTACAGTGTAAATTATCGTTTTTTCTTGTGCTGAATTAAAATGTAACTCCCTGCTATTTTTATCTGATCTTTTTTTTTTTTCTCCACTGTGCTTAGCAGGCTTAACTCCTTTTCTATATGCCAGCTATTTGGTTGTTGTTTGTTTAAGTGTTTTTGAGACAGTGTTGCTCTGTCGCCCAGGCTGGATTGCAGTGATGTGGTCACAGCTCACTGCAGCTTCAACCCCCAGGGCTCAAGTGATCCTTCTGCCTCAGCCTCTAGAGTAGCTGGGACAACAGGTACTCCTAGCTAATTTTTGTTTTGTTTTGTTTAGAGATAGGGTTTTGCCATGTTTCCCAGGCTGGACTCGAAATCCTGCGCTCGAGCAATCTGTCAGACTTGGCCTCTCAAAGTGCTGGGATTACAGGCATGAGCCACCACGCCTGGCCCCTGGCATTCTGTTTTTATTGGACTGTGTTGCACTAACCTGTTTCCTTCCATGCTAAATATTCTCCATTCCTTCAACAATTCTGTGCATGACATCACTTCTAATCCCTTCCCCCGGATGCTGCTTTTGATCGGTGTTTCTAGGAGTGAACAATGATCTGACTATTTTTCTGTGACTTGATAGCTCATGTCCTTTGCCCAGTTTCAGCATAAGTGGTTTTTCCTTTTGTCCTATTGATGGTCAATTCTTTCTGTAATTAGGAGTATTTACCTTTGTCCATTGCAATGTTGTAAATCTTTTCTCCCAGTCACTGTTGGCCTTTCATCTTGTTCTATGCTGTCTTTGGCTGTACAGGTTTCTGTTTTCAGGAAGTCAATCTGCAAGTATTTTCCATTTGTAGCTTCTGGACTTAGTGGCATGCCAAGGTAGTCTTGCCCACTCTCAAGTGTATGAAAAAGTATTATCCTGAATTTTCTTTCACTGTTGTACACTTTTTAATACTTCCTACATCTAACTGGGATCTTTTTGTGATACAAGGAAGGGGTCTGACTTAATTTCCGCCCCCCAAAGTGTGTCGTCAGTTGTTCCATTTTGTAAACAATTCACTCTTTCCCCACTAATTAAAAATGTCATTTAAAAAATCATCTTCAGCCCGGGAACAGTGACTCAGGCCTGTAATCCCAGCACTTTGGGAAGCCGAGGTGGGCAGATCACAAGGTCAGGAGTTAGAAACCAACCTGGCCAAAATGGTGAAACCCCATCTCTACTAAAAATATAAAATTTAGCCGGGAGTGGTGGCAGGCACCTGTAGTCCCAGCTACTTGGAAGGCTGAGGCAGGAAAATAGCTTGAACCTAGGAGGCGGAGGTTGCAGTGAGCCAAGATTGCGCCACTGCACTCCAGCCTGGGCGACAGAACGAGATTCTGTCTCAAAAAAAAAAAAAATCATCTTTAGGTATGGGCATGGTGGCTCATTCCTGTAATCCCTCCCAGCACTCTGGAAGGCCAAGGCAGGCAGATCACCTGAGGTCAGGAGTTTGAGACCAGCCTGGCCAACATGGTGAAACTGCATCTCTACTAAAAATACAAAAATTAGTCTGGCATGGCAGCATGCGCCTATAGTCCCAGCTACTTGGGAGGCTGAGTCAGGAGAATCAGTTGAACCGGGAGGCAGAGGTTGCAGTGAGTCGAGATCGCACCACTGCACTCCAGTCTGGGTGAGAGAGCCAGACTCCATCTCAATAATAATAATAAATTTCAGTGTTTCCTATATACTAAATTAAAAAAAAGAAAAATAATAATTTTTAAAATAAATACAAATAAAAAATCACCTTTAGGCTCTTCTCTTTGTCAGCAGAGAAATAAGCCTCTAGCAGCTCCAGGGTTGCCTCTGATCAGCTCAACAAGCTCAGCAAAAAGAGGTTTCCTCTTCTCTAACAGTCCCAGCAAAACAGTACCAGGACTGACTCCCACTGGACAGCCTAGACCAACACGGAACCAATGGCAGAATAGAATCTGCTGATTGGCCAGGCCTCATCCCTCTGTCTCTCTCAGGATCAGAGTGGTAGGATCACTTGAGAAAGGGGGAAGGGTAGGTACTCAAGGGGAAATGAGGATGCTATTGACAGAAAGAAGAATAGATGCTGGTCAATCAAAATGCTGCCTACCACAATGCAGCTGCCCTCTTAGCCTGACACTGGCTGCCCCACAGCCCCAGCTCTGTAGGCATCTGGAGAGTCCAAGGTCTCCTCTGCCCTATCATGGCTTCCCTCTCAAAGATAAGCTAGAGTTGTGTCTACCCCAGAAATTCAGATCTGAGGCTAGGCATGGTGGCTCACACCTGTAATTCTAGCACTTTGGGAGGCCAAGGTGGGCAGATCACTGGAGGTCAGGAATTCACGATCAACCTGGCCTACATGGCAAAACCCCATCGCTACTAAAGATACAAAAATTAGCAGGGTGTGGTGGCGTGGGCCTTTAATCCCAGCTACTTGTGAGGCCGAGGCAGGAGAATTGCTTGAATCCAGGAGGTAGGCTGAGGTCATGCCACTGCACTCCAGCCTGGGCGACAAAGTGAGACTCTGTTTCAAAAAAAAAAAAAAAAGAAAGGAAAAGAAATTCAGACGCCAGGTGTGGTGGCCCATGCCTATAATCCTAGCACTTTGGGAGGCCAAGGCAGGCAGATCACAGGTCAGGAGTTCGAGATCAGCTTGGCCAACATAGTAAAACCCTGTTTCTACTAAAAATACAAAAATTAGCCGGGTGTGGTGGCACATGCCTGTAATCCCAGCTACTAGGAGGCTGAGGGAAGAGAATCGCTTGAACCCAGGAGGTGGAGGTTGCAGTGAGCTGAGGTCATGCCACTGGACTCCAGCCTAGGCGACAGAGGGAGACTCCATGTCAAAAAATAAAGAAAATAAAATAGGCCGGGCATGGTGGCTCATGCCTGTAATCCCAGCACTTAGGGAGGCCAAGACGGCTGGATCACAAGGTCAAGAGATTGAGATCATCCTGGCCAACAGGGTGAAACTCCGTCTCTAATTTAAAAAAAAAAAAGAAAGAAAGAGAAAGGAAAAAAAATGTATAAAATAAAATAAAGTAAATCGGCCGGGCATGGTGGCTCAAGCCTGTAATCCCAGCACTTTGGGAGGCTGAGGTGGGTGGATCACCTGAAGTCAGGAGTTCAAGACCCGCCTGACCAACATGGTGAAACCCTGTCTCTATTTAAAAAAAAAGAAGAAAGAAAATAAATCAATTCAGGTCTGATTCCAGATGTCTTTTCAGGGGGATCCCCGCTAGCCTAGAAAATCAGCCCCAGTGAGATTGGGTAGGACAGTTCTGCCTGCTCCTGCCCCAAGACCTTGTCCACATTGCTTCTCTCTGCCAAAGGAGCAGAGTTCAGGAAGGCCAGGAGGAAGGAAGGATGCCAGTGGGATATGGATGCTGTTTGCAAACAGAAAGTGGCTCCTTCCTGCCCTCTCCCAAAAGCTGTGCTGCCCTGCTCAGCTACTGCAGGGAGGGTCCCTGGAATGCCCCTTCTGGCCTCTTGCCAAAGACCCACAGCCAATCCCCGGGTCACCAGGGAACAGCCTGAGAATCCGCAGATCAGGCTCATCTAGAGAAAGGTTTACAGGCCAGACTGCAGACCCAGAGTGTTCACCTTGGAGAACAGATGCCTGTGTTTCTACATGGGGATGCCCCAGCCCATGATGCCTCATGCCACAAGGTGGGCACAGTGAGCCCCTCCCTCTCACTCTTGAGCCTTAGAGGATCAGGATGTGGGCTGGGGGCGGTGGCTTATGCCTGTAATCCCAGCACTTTGAGAGGCTGAGGCGGGTGGATCACAAGGTTAGGAGTTCAAAACCAGCCTGGCCAATGTGGTGAAGCTCCGTCTCTACTAAAAATACAAAAATTAGCAGGGCATGATGGCATGAGCCTGTAGTCCCAGCTACTCGGGAGGCTGAGGCAGAAGAATTGATTGAACCCAGGAGGCGGAGGTTGCAGTGAGCTGAGATCACACCACTGCACTCCAGCCTAGGCGACAGAGTGAGATTCCGTCTCAAAAAGAAAAAAGAAAGAGGATGAGGATGTGATCTGGGAGGAGTCAGTGGATGAGGTCAGAACCCCAGTTCTTTTTTGGTTGCCCCCTCCATCTCCATCAGTCCCTACAAAGCCCCCATAGTAATAATATGCTGAGCAGAACAACAGTTAAGTGAAAACACCATAGAAAATGGAAAGTAAAACTCTCTTTAGTCGGGTGCAGTGGCTCACACCTGAATCCCAGCACTCTGGGAGACCAAGGCGGGCAGATCACCTGAGTTCAGGAGTTTGAGACCAGCCTCACCAACATGGTGAAACCCTGTGCCTACCGAAAAAAAAAAAAATTAGCTGGGTGTGGTGGTAGGTGACTGTAATCCCAACTACTCAGGAGGCTGAGGCAGGAGAATTGCTTGAACCCAGGAGGTGGAGGTTGCTGTGAGCGGAGATCATACTACTGCACTCTAATCTGGGTGATGGAGTGAGACTCTGCCTCAAAATAAAAGGGGAGGAGGGGAATAAAAACTCTCTTCAGTAAACTTTGCTCTGTTGGAAGACAGGTAGCATTTCAACTAAACAAAAGCAGGCTGCTTGCCTGCAGTGTGAGGGATGCTTGAGTTCAAAGCTCACCCCTGCCACTCGCTGACTGTGTGACCCTGTGACTTGCAGAAACTTCTTCCATAGACTCCTGTTAACATGAGGCTGAGGACTGTCTCCACCTAAGAGGGTTGTGTGAGGATTCAAGAAATGAATAGCTGCTGTAAACCAACAATCACAGCAGCAATGTGTTGGGTGGTTATGGGTGATGACAGCATATGCAGAGTGAATAGCAGCAACATTATAAAGGAGGGAGGGAGGCACTGCAGATACTCAGTGAAGCCCTAGAGTGTTATTTGAAAGTGGACTCAGGGCTGGGTGCAGTGGCTCACACCTGTAATCCCAGCACTTTGGGAGGCCAAGGCAGGAGGATCACTTGATGTCAGCAGTTCAAGACCGGCCTGGCCAACAGGGTGAAATCCCATCTCTACTAAAAATACAAAAATTAGCCGGGCCTGGTGGTGAGCACCTGTAATCCCACTATATAGGAGGCTGAGATGGGAGGATCACTTGAACCCCAGAGGCAGAGGTTGCAGTGAGCTAAGACTGTGCCACTGCACTCCAGCCTGGGCAACAGAGTGAGACTCCATCTCGAAAGAAAGAAAAAGGGAGGGGTGGGGACGGGGGGGAAGAGAGGGAGAGAAAGGAAAGGAGGAAAGGGGCTCGGATTACTTATAAATGGATAGTAAATGCATGTTGTAAAACCTCTAGGTCAACCACCAAAAAGTTGCTTAAAAGTATAATTGATACGTTAAGAAAGTAGAGATTACAGAATCATATAAAACACTCAAAATGAGAGAAGGCAGAAAAAGAGAAGATTTTTTAAAAGTAAAAAAAAAGTGCACTGAATGCAAAGCAGTTACAAGTGTGGTAGGTATAATCCAACTACATCAAAATCACTTTAAATGTGAATGGTCTAAAAACACCAATTAAAGACAGAGACCTCAGAATGGACTAAAAAGATCAAGACTCAACTATGTGTTGTCCACAAGAAACCCATTTTAAATACACGCAGGAGTGCTAGCAGAGGTGAACGGCTGTGAAGCCAAACTGCATAGGATTTATTAGGCCACTTCTTTAATTCTTTCCTTCCTTCCTCCCTTCCTCCCTTTCTTTCTTTTCTTGAGACAGCATCTTGCTTTGCCACCCAGGATGGAGTGCAGCGGTGCAATCACAGCTCATTGCAGCCTTGACTTCCTGGGCTCAAGCAATCCTTCTGCCTCAGCCTCCTAAGTAGCTGAGACTACAGGTACACAGGTGCACGTCAGCATGCCTGGATAATTTCTTGATTTTTTTTAATAGAGACAGGGTCTCACTCTGCTGCCCAGACTGGTCTCAAACTCCTGGACTCAAGTAATCCTCCCAGCTCAGTCTCCCAAAGTGCTAGGATTACAGGCATGAAACACCACATCTGGCCATTTCTTTAATTTTAATAAGCCTCAGTTTCCTTTTCTGTAAAATGGGAATAGTAGTTCTGATGAAAAAGAATATAACTGATATGCTAAGAAAGAGGAGTAAATGAGCTAACTCATATAAAGCCATTTGTTTATTTATTTATTTATTTATTTGAGAAGGAGTCTTGCTCTGTCGCCCAGGCTGAAGTTCAGTGGCACAATCTCGGCTCACTGCAACCTCTACCTCCCGAGTTCAAGAGATTCTCCTGCCTCAGCCTCACGAGTAGCTGGGATTATAGGCTTCTGGCACCATGTCCGGCTAATTTTTGCATTTTTAGTAGAGACAGGGTTTTCACCATGTTGGCCAGGCGATTCTCTAACTCCTGACTTCAAGTATCTTTCCTCCTTGGCCTCCCAAAGTGCTGGGATGACAGGTGTGAGTCACTGAGCCTGGCCCCATATAAAGCATTTAGAATAGTGACTGGTACATAATAAGTGCTATAAGAATATGCTATTATTATTATCCAAGTGCAGCTTCAGAATAAATAGTCTAGACCTCACTCCTAATGAGACTTTTACTTCAAAGCTTCTCCTAAATAGAAATTTTAGAGCCACTAATTTTTCTTTTTCTTTTTTTTTTTTTTTTTTTTTTGAGATGCAGTCTCGCTCTGTTGCCCAGGCTGGAGTGCAGTGGCATGATCTCAGCTCACTGAAACCTCTGCCTCCTGGGTTCAAGGGATTTTCCTGTCTCAGTCTCCCAAGTAGCTGGGACTACAGGTGCACGTCATCACACCCAGCTAATTTTTGTGTTTTCAGTAAAGACAGGGTTTCACCGTATCTGTCAGTCTGGTCTCGAACTCCTGAACTCAGGTGATCTACCCGCCTTGGCCTCCCAAAGTGCTGGTATTACAACTGTGAGCCACCATGCCAGGCCCCTTGTATTTTAAGACCAGGATCAGCTACATAATTTTCAGGGCTCAGTACAAAATGAAAACACAGAGCTTCTTGAATTTTAAGATAGTACCCACTAAATAGAGTTTGAATCCCTTCTGAAGGTGGGCCCCTGTGTGACTGTGCAGGTCGATTCTGAAAGTGGGCCCCTGTGTGACTGTGCAGGTAGATTCTGAAGGTGGGCCCCTGTGTGACTGTAGAGGTAGATTCTGAAGGTGGGTCCCTGTGTGACTGTACAGATGGATTCTGAAGGTGGGTCCCTGTGTGACT
>CAUYLG010013551.1:0-20427 GCA_963573385.1 Cacajao melanocephalus
GAATCACTTGAATCAGAGAGGCAGAGGTTGCAGTGAGCAGAGATCCTGCCATTGCACTCCAGCTTGGGCAACAACAAGAGTAAAACTCTGTCTCAAAAAATAAATAAATAAAATAAAATAAGAATTGCTGCACACTGTTTGTTTGATTTTATTTTTTCTTTTTTTTTTGTTTTCTTTTTATTTATATTTTTGATTTTTTTTTTTTTTTTTTTTTTTTTTTTTTTTTTTTTTGTAAAGATAGGGTCTTGCTTTATTACTTAGGCTTGTCTCAAACTCCTGGCCTCGAGTAATCCTCCCACTTCAGTCTCCCAAAATGCTGATTCCAGGTGTGAGCTGCTGAATCCGGCCAGATTATTCTTTTTATTAGCTTTTATCTTTGTATGAATTCCATTGACAGCAAAGTTTAAGATAGGATTTGGGTTCAGATAATTGTTGGTTTTACTTTTTTTTTATTTTTATTTTTTTTGTTGTTTTTGTTTGTTTTAGATGCGATTGCAGAAACTCAGAGAGAAGGAGCCAAGGCTATGAATGTGTGTGTTTGAAGCTGGCAGTTACTTCGAATAACTGGATTCATTTCTTCTGGGTATCCTCTGAAGAACTACAGAGAAGCAATCAACAGTTTCTTCAAATTTTCCTTCAAGGTCTGGTTAAATCTAAAGCCTGGCCTCCATTGGTTGAGAAATGCCCCTGGGGAGTTAAATTTCCTATACATCCAGGTTTTGCCTGATTGAGAACTGAACCAACTTCCATGGCTTCAAATAAAGGTCTAAGGCAGCAAAGCTGAGATCTAACAGACACTTGGGTAAGATGTCATCAGTGTGAACCACAGGACTGTCTACTTCAGCAGCATCAGATAACATCAGAGATTTATGACTTTTGACATTTAAAATCCAAATATTTTATGATGTTAAATTGCCCGCTTTGCTTGAAAAAGCAAAAGATATGACAGTATCATGTTTAAATTAATATAACAATAGAAATGAGAATGGTGATAATAATTATAGCTAATCCTTACTATGCACCTACTATGTGCCAGGTACTGGTTTAAGCCCTAGACCTGTATTTTCTACCTAATCTTTACAAATGGTTTTATTTCCTAACCTCAAAATCTGAATTTCCCCACCTTCCCTATCTTAGTAGCTATCTAATCCAATTTGAAGTGGCTTGGACAAAAAATCTTGGTTTTACCTTCAACTCATCCCATATCCCAGGTGGAAAAGTGATGTTGGCCCTAGATTTCAATTATATGTTGAGACTGACCACATCTCATCTCCCTCACCATTACCACCTTGGCTCAAGCAACCATCTGTTGCAGCCTGGTCTTCCTGTCTTGTCAGTGTCATTCCTAATTCATTAAAGTCTATTCTCTCCAGAAAAGCCACAGCCACAGTAACTCATTGAAATCTCAAATGACATCGTGTTTTCCTTCAGTTCAGTACTGTCCCTTAGCTCCCCAACTTTTTCAGAGTAAAAGAGTTTGATCCTTGAAATCACTTAAAACACACTCCATTATCTTTTAATTTCACCTGCAACTCTACCTTTCTACACGTGTTCTAGAGGCTCTGGATTCCATGGTCTCTTCAAACACACTAAATGCATTCCAGTTCAGAGGCTTTGCTGTGGATGCTGTCACCTGTAATGCTCTTCTAGTCTGTTCTGCTCACAACCTCATCCCTAACTTTAATCATTTATCCTCTCAAATGCCTCCTTCACAGAGACAGCAACCTGTATAAATACAGCCTACATAAAATGCAAACATTCATCCATTTCTACGTTCTACAAAGAGTAAGTCCCTACCCATATCTATGCTCTTACAGCCTTTTGAATAACACATATTAGCACATGAAAATTATACATGATATTTTTTGGTGTGTTGATTATATAACTTATACTTTGAATATGAGTTGCAAAGACCCAGGACTTTGTCTTTTTGATCATTGCTGTATCTGCAGATGTTAAAATAAAATTCTATGAGGGGAGAAAATTGTTTGCTTGATTTGCATTTGTCTTGCTCGTGAACATGTTCCAGTGCTTCCCAATATGTTTTGAATATGATTGATACTCAATAAATACATATACAGTAAATTAATGAGTAGAGGTAAGGATGCGGCCAGTGAGTACCTTGGCAGATACCTGCTTTCCATGATAGTTGATGCCTACCCAGCACCATTACTACTCATAAATAACCCAAATTCTAATACTAGCTGTGGTTGGTATGTGGAATAAAATTTAGACTTGAACTCTTAAAAAAAAAAAAAGGTCTACTAATATTACTATTAGCACAAATATAGGACTCTTCATGATATTAAAATAAATTCAGCTTATACAATTCTGTTTATATCCGAAAGCTCCAGGTGTGCCAGTCAAGTCTCTCATAACATAAATGCTCTCCCTCCTCTATGTTTCCACAATTTGAAGAAACAGTATCACTCATCTACGAGTCCAGAGGCTTACCATGACCACAGATTTTTACAATATGTGCTAGGTAATAAGCACATTCCACATGCTACTTTGCTAAATTTCAGTTATTAAAAGCAAGCCAAAATCTATAATTGTAACATAACTATTATCATTCATCAAAAAACATCTAACTAAATATAGCAAAACAAAATATATTCCTAAAATAATTTCCAATGATAATGTGAAAAAATATCATTCTCCCAATGTATTATACATAAACTGTCTCTCTGTCACATACACAGGCAAACACCACCACCACCACTGTCAATAATCATTGCAAACATGAGTCTTTCCTCTTCATTTTTTTTTATTATTATTGTATTTAACGTACTGACTAACTGTGCAATCTTTGTTCTTTTGGCTACAATGGTCAAAGTTGTATAACAAAGAGGTTAAGAGTATTTTTTCCATAGGATTTTTGAGAATTAAATTAGCAAACTCATATAACACACTTAGCAGAGGGCCCAGAAAATATGAGATGTTGAATACATTTAAATAGGATCATTATCATTTATTATCATATTGATGTTTTATACAGATACTTGATTTTTTTAATCAATGAGCCTAGAAAATATCAGATATTGAATACATTTTAAATATGACCATGATCATTTATTATTATATAGACTTTTTATTCAGAGATTTGGTATTTTTTATTCATCAATTTTTTTACCAAAAAAAAATAAAAATACATTGTGGAGATTTTTTTCTATCTCTTTAAACACCTTTCCAAAATATCATTTCGATGTTTGCTTAGTATTACATTATATGAACAGATAATTTTAATCAAATATTTCTTGATGAGTATTTATGTTGTTTCCAAACTTCATCTATCACAATTATTTTTGTGATTAATAATCTTAGAAATGAGCATAAATATTATATTAGAACACATTTTGGAACTGATACATAAAGCCAATTACTAAGAAAAAACTTGCTATTTACTACTCACCAAAAGTACAGAAACATATTCTTCCCATCAGGTACTATAATATGATATCATTTTGTTTTAAAGTGTTCAATAATTGAGTATAGTATCTTGTTTACATATAATTCATCCTTTAAAAATTTTTTTAAGGAGTCTTTAACATAATTTGGGAACATTTGTGCCTAGATGCATACAAAAGAAGAGACAACAAGAAGAACTAAGATAATGAGCTTTTACTCGGCATCACCCTTTTGTGCAATTACAGTCTTTGTAGTAATTATGATATTAATGGTAGTAGCAGAACAGTGGTGATGCCTGATGCTGATGGTAGAAGCAACAGTAGTAGGTCATAAATGTGTTGGAATCACTTATAATCAAAATAATTTTACAAAGGCTGTTAATGGTGTTTCTGAGATTGACACCCTTTCCCTTCAGTTGCTTATGAATCAACCAAGAGAATATGATTCTTGTACCTATCATATGCCTACCACAATGTGAAGCATTGAATGGATTAAAAAACTATTCTGAGTCAGGGGTTGGATATTTATTGTAGCTGACATTGACCTAACCAAGGAAACATATTATCAAAGTGAATAAGCTCTCCAAAGAGTGTTCCTTACTGTTATTACTTCAACAGCGATTAAAATTCTTAGAGAAAACTAAATGATAATAAATAAAGAAAAGTAATTAAATTGTCCACAGACTGTTTGTATTACTTCTGTTAATGCTTTGCTTGTTATGTTATATACTTTCAGGAAATTTTTAGTGTATATGCATATAATGATGTCTTACATAATTTCACATCTGCTTCTTTTTATCACTTAACATTCTTTTCTAACATAATTAAATCATCTTTGAAAATATAAGGCTTACAGCCTAGATAGTATTTTTTCTATTGAATATATATTAATTTGTTAAACTAATCATGTATTGTTGGACATTAAAGATGCTCCTGATTTTTTATTAATACAAAAAACAACACTGTGATAAATACCCTTGTAAAACACACAGATTTACGCAGCTATTATTAGTTTTTCAGAAGAGTTGTTCTCTTTTTTTGGGGGGGGTTAACTGTGACACTAATTTTTAATCTTGAATTATAAAAGCAATATACCATGATAATGATGTTAAGAACATAGCAATCATTCTAATATAGATGTTATTAATTTTGCATCTTATCATCTTAGATCTTATAAGTGCTTTTTCACATCACTATGCTTTTAAAGTAAACTATTTCTAAACTCATTATTTTCATTTTTATTTTACATATAGTTCTGGTATTATTAGAAGTACGTGATTGCCACTATTTTTAGTGTATACATCACCTTCAGTCAAGTGTTTGGGCCATGACTTATAACTATTCCTCTACTGTAAGATATTTTAGATATCATCTAATATTTCTTTATTATAAATAAACACAAAATGAAACACAAAATTTATTGAATGCTTGTTGTTCAGTGTTAATCACTGTTGTCATTTTTGTTAAAAGGTCAATCATCATGAAAAATCCAAGCTGTTCAAGGAGTGAGAAGAGAGAATAGCCTTATAACTGCTCATCCATTAGCTGTTAGAATCAGTTTTTATTGGCATCCTATTCAAATTCCCTCTAAAGACAGGTGACAGTACCACTGTATTCCATCAACATGACCTGATCAGGTTGATTTCACTTTATATTGGATATTGGACTAACATTGTTTAGGAAAATCATTTGTCCTTCTCAGTAGGGTGGACATAGACCAGTGAATGCATTTATTTTTTATCCCATATAATAGCATATCTCTGCTCAGTTGTGGGCTCAGAACTATTTGCTATGTGCGCAAGGATAGCCAATAAAACCACCAAAGTCTGTTGTCATTTATCTTGATTTGAAATAGCGATGTTATTTCTAGGATGGACCTGAAATGTCACTTTTGCTGTACTCTTTGTACTACAAAGTCAAACCTTTGCCAAACTGCTTATTATGTAACAGAAAAGTTAACTAAAATATTGACTACTTGCTTTCCTTCATGTTGTTAGACAAGTCATGTAAAATAAGCATTAATACAAACCCTGTGAGATATGTGATAAACCTCTTTTTACTGAAGTCAAAGTTCTGTCTCTGAAATTTAAACTGCCAGCTACAAAGCTAGTAAATGTAGAATTAGAATTCAAATCCATTTTAATTCACTTGATAAATATTTAGTCCTAAATGTTCTTAAAAATGTTCTGAATACTCTAAACTACAAGCAGGGAATCTAAAATTTTCTGAACACTACAAAACATCATTGAGGATACAATAAACACTTTTGTATCTTTCTTTATGATTTTATGCTGTACATATCTCCCCTTCATTGTTGTTTACTTCAAAGTGCATTATAAAAATGCCTCTGTAATTTTTTATTTCCAAATAGAATCCACTATAATGACTGGAGAGAATTGAAACTGCCTCAAATGATAACAAGTAGTGTTTATTGAGTGTGGATATGAGGCAGGCACTGTGTAGCTACTGTGCAAAGACAGCACACCTAATCGATTGATTACTTAATTAATTGATAAAGGCAATTTGGTCCCTGCCTCTGACAGTACCCTGCCCCTGAACCAACACTGCCCACTGGAGCGAAATTAGGCACAGAGAACAGCAAACCTTCCCTGAACTGAGCAGTCACATCCACTTATGTGAATATACACAGAGAGCAAATACAGTCCTCTGTCCACCAGTGACCTACCCCCCATGCTGACACTACCACCAGCACAGCCATGCCCACAGTAACCAGTGGGGACCCACCCCCCTGAGCTGTTTTGCCTCTGCTGCTGCTGCTGCTGGAAACACCTGCACCAAGGCCAGTACCCTGCCACCAGTGGCGTTGTGCCATAGCTGATGAGTGTGCACCCTGTTGAACTGCTGCTGCTGCTGCTGCTGGCATGTGCGAACAAAGATGGAGTCCACTAACACCGTCCTTTGAAATGCTTTGGCTGGCATAATCCATTGGAGTGCTAGAACCACAGGTCTGGGAGTCCCTTGGCCCTTCTAGTGCAGCAGGTTCCTAATTTCAAGGAGCCAGAGAACAAAGTCCACTGACATCCGTTCCCCAGTGTTAGAGCATGCAGTCCAGGAGTCCTGAGCTGAGCCTGGGTCCCCTTTAATCCTCCAGAAATGAAGCCATTTTACTGAACCCGCTTATATCACAATCAAACCATCAAGGTCGGAAAATAGGATGAACAACAACAACAAAAATCCGGATGACAGTAACATGAAAGGTTGAAGGAACACCAGCCCCAAAAGATAAGAAAGAACCAGCACAAGAACTCTGACGATCCAAAAAGCCAGAGTGCCTTCTTTCCTCCAATTAACCACATGAGTTCTCCAGCTATGGGTCCTGAACCTGGCTGAGAAGGCTGAAATAACAGAAATAGAATTCAGAATATGAATAGAAATGAAGATCATTGGCATGCAGGAGTATGTTGAAACCCAATCCAAGGAATCTAAGACTCACAATAAAATGATACAGGAGATGACAGACAAGATAGTCAGTATGGAAAAGAATGTAACTAACCTGAAAGACCTGAAAAACACACTATAAAAATTTGTTCATGCAGTTGCAAATATTAATAGCAAATAGACCAACCTGGGAAAAGAATATCAGAGCTTGAAGACTGGCTTTCTGAAATAAGACAGACAAAAATAGATTAAAAAGAATGAAAAGGAATAAACAAAACCTCCAAGAAATATGGGATTATGCTAAGAGACCAAGTGTGTGACTCACTGATGTTCCAGAAAGAGACTGGAAAGAATGAAAGCAACTTTGAAAACCTATTTTGGGATTTAGTTCATCAGAACTTCTCCAGCTTAGCTAAACATTCAAATTTAGGAAGGAAGGAGAACCCCTGTAAGATACTTCACAAGGAGATCATCCCCAAGACACATAATCATCAGATTCTCCAAAGTCAAAATTAAATAAAAAATGTTAAAGGAAGCTAGAGAGAAAGGTCACCTACAAATGGAAGCCCATCAGAATACCAGCAGATCTCTCAACAGAAGCCCTACAAGCCAGAAGAGAGTGGGGATCAATATTCAACATTCTTAAAGGAGAGAAATTTCAACCAAAAATTTCATTTCTTAAAGATTACACATTGGGTACAGTGTACACTGCTTGGGTGATGGATATGCCAAAATCTCATAAATAACCACTAGAGAACTTATCCATATAATCAAACACAACCTGTTCCTCGAAAAACTCATTGAAATTAAAAACAAACAAGCAAAATCAGGAAAGGCCAGGCACGATGGCTCATGCCTTTGGGCTTTGGAGCCCAAAACAGGCAGATCACGAGGTCAGGAGTTGGAGACTATCCTGGCTAATACGACAAAACCCTGTCTCTACTAAAAAGACAAAAATTTAGCCAGATGTGGTGGCATGAGCCTGTAGTCCCAGCTACCTGGCAGGCTGAGGCAGGAGAATCACTTGAACCCAGGAGGCAGAGGTTGTGGTGAGTTCAGATCACACCACTGCACTACAGCCTAAGTGACAGAGTGAGGCTTGTTACCACCAGACCTACCTTACAAAAACTGATGAAGAAAGCACTAACTATAGAAAGGAAAGACTATTACCAGCCACTACAAAAGCATACTTAAATACAAAAACCGGTTACACTATGAAGCAACCACATAAATAACTCTCCACAATAACCAGCTAACATCACGATGATGGAATCAAACCCACACATATCAATACTAATCTTGAATGTAAGTGGACTAAATGCTCGAATTAAAAGGCACAGAGTGGCAAGCTGTATAAAGAAGTGAGACACGATGATACACCGTCTTCAAGGAACCAATCTCACATGCAATGCTACACATAGGCTCAAAGTAAAGGGATGGATAAAAATCTACCAAGCAAATGAAAAACAAAAATGCAGAAGTTGCAATTCTAATTTGAGGCAAAACAGACTTTAAACCAACAAAGATAAAATAAGACAAGGAAGAGCATTACATAATGATAAAGAGTTTAATTCAACAAGAAGACTTAACTATTCTAAATATATATGTACCCAACACAGAAGCATCCAGATTCACAAAACACATTCACACAGACCTTCAAAGAGACTTAGACTCTGACACATTAATAGTTGGAAACTTCAAAACACCATTGACATTATGAGGCAGACCATTGAGACAGAAAATTAACAAAGATATTTAGGACCTGAACTCAGCAGTGGATCAAATGAACTGGGTGGACATCTACAGAACTTTCCAGCCCCCAAAAAGAGAAGGAACATTCTTCTCATTGCCACATGACACATATTCTAAAATCATCCACACAATCAGACATAAAACACTACTCAGCAAATGCAAAAGAACTGAAATCATAACAACCACTCTTTTGGACCACAGCACAATAAAATTAGAAATTAAGTCAAAGAAAATTGCTCAAAACTATACAATTAAATGAAAATAGAATAACCTGCTCCTGAATGACTTTTTGGTAAAAATGAAATTAATGCAGAAATCAATAAGTTCTTGGAAACTTATGAGAACAAAGACAAAATATGCCAGAATCTTTGGGACACAGCTAAGGCATTGTTCAGAGGAAAATTTACAGAATTAAATGCCCACATCCAAAATGAGAATGATCTCAACTTAACAACCTAAGATCACAACTAAAATAATTAGAAAACTAAGAGCAAACCACCTCTAAGTTAGAAAAAAAAAAAAAAAAGAAAAAAGAAATAACCAAAAATCAGTCTGGGTGCGGTGGCTCATGCCTGCAATCCCAGCAGTTTGGGAGGCCCAGATGGGTGGATCACCTGAGTTCAGGAGTTCAAGGCCAGCTTGGCCAACATGATGAAACCACATCTCTACCAAAAAAATTCAAAAACTAGCTGAGTGTGGCGGCACGTACCTGTAGTCCCAGCTACTCAGGAGGCTGAGGCACAAGAATTGCTTTAACCTGGGATAGAGAGGTTGGATGAGCTGAGATCTTGCCACTGCACTCCAGCCTGAACAACAGCGAGAGACTCTATCTCACAAAAAAAATACATAAATAAATAACCAAAATCAGAACTGAACTGAAGGATATTGAGATACACACACACACACACACACACACACACACACACACACATTCAAAAGTTTAACAAGTCCAGGAGTTAGTTTTCTGAAAAAAGTAATAAAATAGATACACTAGCTAGGTTAATAAAGAAGAAGAGAAGATCCAAAGAAATACAATTAGAAATAACAAAGAGGTTTGTTTAAAGATCCAAGATGTAAAAATCTTATTTTAATTACTAAAAGATAACATTTACTTTCTTTGGTAGCTTGTATTTTAACATATATTGCTGTAAAGGACAAAATGAAGACCAGTTCACTTCAGAGACTGCAATATATTATTTTGAGTGACTCACAGAAATATAAACAACCATCAGAGAATATTATGAACAACTTTATGTACAAAAACTAGAAAATCTAGAAGAAATGGATAAATTCCCAGACACAAATACACTCCCAAGACTGAATCAGAAAGAAATTGAATTCCTGAATAGACCAATAATGAGCTTTGAAATTGAAGCCACAATAAATACCCGGCCAGTTGCAAAAAAAGCCTAGGACCAGATGAATTCACAGCCAAATTCTACCAGACATTCAACTAAGAGCCAATAGCATTCCTGCTAAAACTATTCCAAAAAATTGAGGAGGAGGGACTCATCCCTAATGCATTCTATGATGCTAGCATCATCCTGATACCCAAACCTGGTGGAGACACAAAAACAACAAAACTTCAGACCAATATTCTTGATTAACTTCACTGCAAAAATCCTCAACAAAATACTGATAAATTAAATCCAGCAGCATATAGAAAAGCTTATTCGCTACAATAAAAAAGGCTTTATTCCTGGGATACAAAGTTGATTCAACATAGGTGAATGTTGAATAAATGTGAGTAATTACATAAACACAACTAAAGGAAAAAAAATCCACATGATTATCTCAATAGTGCAACAAAGGGCTTTCTGTAAAATACCCCTCCATGTTAAAAACTCCCAATAGGCGGAGGTTGCAGAGAGTCCGTTGCACTTCACCCTGGGTGACAGAGCAAGACTCCATCAAAATAAATAAATAAATAAATAAATAAATAAAAATAACAACAACAACAACAACAAAAAACTTACCAATAAAGTGTTACTGAATGAACATACTTCAATATAATTTTCTGCAAGTTCTTCTCTGAATATTAACAAAGATAAAGACCTTTTAAATTTTAATATGGCAAAAAAAAGAGTGTACAACCTATTGGGAGAAAAAGTGACAGTGGTTCTGAATTCAGGGGTTGAAGAAACTTGAACCAGACCTGGACAAACCCTCTTGGTGTCACTGCACCCTGGGAAGGAAATTCTGCTTTGTACCTTACATAATTGACCTCAGACATTTGTTGAAGGCCAGAATGTGAGAGATGAGCTTAGAAATAAGAGTATCTGATTTCTTTCATAGAAAGTCAGAGAAGATTGGTCAAAGCTGCAGACCAGCAAAGAAATATGCCCACAATGGATTGGATTCTTTTAAATCATAGAATCCCTGGAAGAAATAACTGCTGGGGAAAGAGCAGCATTTCTGGAATTGATAGAAAATACCTGAGGTGCAGTATATGTAATCTGTCAATTATTTTAAAAGTGCTTTGAGGAGATATCATGTGATAATAGTTGCTATCATTAGATTCAGAGGCCACACATGTTTTCATATGACTCTTAATTTGTTCCAAATATTTCTAGAACTTCTCTCTGAGATTGTTTTCATTACTTTTTACCTGAAATTTGTAGGTCCCGGCTTGATCATTCATCAGTTCTACAGACACGGCACCCCATGGCTAGTTTTTATTTCCAAAAGTCATATCTTCCTCAGGGAACTAAAACTGTTTCTCCCAAAACACTCAAAATAACATATTGCTGTCTCTAAAGTGAATTGGCCTTCATGCTGTCCTTCACACATAAAGCAATAGATGTTAAAATACAATCTAGCATAGAAAATAAAAGTTATCTTTTATTAATTAGAATAAGATTTTCAAATCTTGGATGTTTAAAAACAAAACTCTTGAAAATAGGGAGGAATAATACATTTTGAATGTGTATTATTTGTCACTCACTGTATCACAACATTCACATAGATCATCTTTTTTTATTCCTGATTTTCCTATCCATATCTAGCACAATTATGTTATTTCAAATAACATAATTAACTCCAGGTTAAATAGGTAAACAAGTTAAATAAAATCATATAGCAGTGGGAAACACAAGATTCATTCCTTCTTCTGTTTTGCTATAAATGTAATTTTCCTTTCAACATATTACATTGCCCTATAGACAATAACCATGTATATCTGATCAATATTTAATATTTGCTCAGCAGTTCATTTTTCCTTAACACTATGGTAATAGTATGAGCAAAGATGTTGAAATAACTGCATTTTGTCTTAACTTTACTGAAATAGCCTTTTAGTCTATAGCTGTGTTAAATTTATTTCAAAAACTTCCAAAATGAAAGATGTGTAATTTCTCAAAAAAAATATTGTGCCTATTGATTTTCCCATGATATTTCATGATATAAAAAAATCTAGTGTAGAAGATAAATGGCAACCTGGAAGTTTTCTCTTAATTCCAAACATTAAAAATATTTGAATTAAGATTTATCCATTAGAAGCTATTTTGTTGGAACTATTCATGGTTTATTAGTAAGCAGACAAACCATGTTTGAATTTCACAGGATATATAAATCTCTTGAGATTGATTCCTATGTTTTGTGCACGTGTGTCCACTTGTGAACTCATGCACATGTGCACCTGCATTCATGCACCTGAAATGAAATGAGATAAATGCTAAAGAAAGCTGCCTTTCCTCTTCACAAAATGCCCAGGAGATAGAATTTAAATTTATCTGGCAGCTTTCAGTCCTTAGTTGTGCTGGGGTGTACAGAAGAAGGGCAAAATTTGAGAACCAAATTTCTCTTTGTGAGGATAAAGTAGAGAAAGAATGAAGATAATACTAAGAAAATAAATGAAGAGAGGCAAGAAGGGAGAGAGATATTAGAACCTGAAGGATTATGGTACTCTTTCTGTGTTTAGTGCATTTCAATATGCTATCATTTCCAGAGAATTTATCATAGAAATCTACACTGATCTCCAAATGTAGCCAAATTCATAATTTTGTTGTTGTTACCATGAGCTGCTAGATTTTAGGAATGAGTAAGAGATGTATTGGAACTCAGATTACAGGTTACCTCTGGGGACATTCTCATAAGGGCCTGTGAACCATCTGATCAAAGTTAAAATTAATTTAGTGCATCCTTTATATTTATAAAACAAGTATACTGAAAGCCAGTGATTTGTCTATGGGCACATAATGTTTGCATGTTCTGTGACCCCGATTCACATTTGGCATCAACTCCTGGTTCAGTTCCACTAATATCACAGTTTCTTTTCAATGCTCCATTACAGGTAATCAATATAATAGCCTTGCTTTGCCAATGACAGATGAAACTCAGTAGAGTCATAAAAGTATAATGGAGTGCTTTAGTCAGATTGGTGTTGAGGCTTTTTTTTAAGTGAAGCTAGTCAATTGTTTCTCTTACACTGATTAAACTAACTATTCTAATTGTGTCCAAGATGAACCAAAAAAGATTTCTCTCTGTATAAATATAGCAATGCTCTGTATTAATGTCTTTTTGAGATGTCAAAAAGTAAATAGATGGATATATAAAAAGAGTATTCAAATGTGAATGTCAGATCTATGAGGTGTAAGTCAGTACCTGTTTCTATGTCTGGTTTTTATCTTTGCTCATATTCAGAGAAAGACTTGCAGAGACAAGGAAATTTCAAAGATGTGGAACAATGCTTATAGAGCATTCTTAAAACTGGACATGACCCTCTGAAGAAAAATATTATACAGAAGCAATCTGCAAGAAATGTGTGTTATCACGTCAAACTTACAGGAATGACTCTGCATTCTTACTGATATTCTTAAGTTGCATTAGAAATATGTTAAATTAATTCTGAAAATAATTCAAACTGGAGTGAAAAACACATCTCTCTCATATATTCTGCAATAAAAAAAAATTAAAGCCTGAAAGAATACAGGCGAAGTTATATAACCTTAACAGATTTGCATTTGGCAGGCATACATTTTGCATACTATTTACAAGATATTATAAATACGAGACATTTCGGGAGCCTTTATGAGATCAAGAGACCAGCACATTAATAAATATTACAATAACTTGCAAGTGCTGCAAAGGCATGTACCTCTTACCATATAATGATGTCAATCTGTCAGGGGCAGGGGGATGTACAACGTAGATTCACTCACTTTGGTTGGGTCACTGGAGGCTTCATGTTGCCTCTATTCATTTGAGTCTTCAAACACATGTAATATTATTCCATTAGACCCTTAAAGAAAGGTCTTTTTGGTAAAAGAGAACAACTTTTGCAAATAGCATGATATGTTCAGGGTTTACATGTTCAGGGAATTCTTAATAGTTTGATATTCCTGGAGGAGGATAAATGTCCATGAAAAGGCAAAATAGATTAAACCTTTAGAGTACATAAGTAGGAGGCAGTTGACAACTGGTAATGCTATTTTGGGAGCTTTGTTATTTTTCTGCTGTAGAGTTTTAAGTAGAGGAATTCAGGCTCAGATTGTCTTGCCTATATTCCTAGGAACTCTCACCATATCCTAGCTTCATGTAATCTCTCCATAATACATTTTTAAAGTCACTCTATGAACAAATAATTTGGGCACAGACTGTGGTCTATTTGGTTACTTAAAAGAGCATGTAACATTCATGCCAAAAGCTGTGTAGCATCCCCTTCTCTGCCCACTTCAGCACTATTACAGTGGACAGCTCTGTTGTTTCAGACCAGGCTCCCACAAGAATGAGGCTTTTCTGCTTCTATGTTTTCTCAGAAGCAATGAAAGCCAGATGCTGGAGGTAGCTCTCACATAATGAGGTTAGGAGCCCCAGAATAGTATTGTCATCTTCCTATCCCTTGGAAGGATTTTAACATGCATTCTATACATTCACTTTAGAGAGACTCTGGTAGAATTGAGGTCCAAAAGCATACTGCAGTAACCAACAGTAAGCAGTTCAATAACTCACCCTTTATTAGCTTTCATTCTGTCTCTGTTTCACTATCCCATTTCCCTTACCTGACATTCTCAGATTATCTCAAAATAAACTATCAACACTCCAATACATGTCTGAGGCTCTGCTTTCAGGAAAACCAAAGCAGAGAAGAACACAAGCCCTCTGAGGACAGGAACCATATTTCATGGCCAGGTATGATGAGTAATAGCTCTGTAATGAAACACAGTAGCGATTATATGCATTTTTGCTTATTAAGTACCTTCAGGGTTAGAATTAGGAACAAAGAATATTATTTTCAAATCACAAAGAAAATGTTTTTCCATCCCAAAAGGAATTTGTGCACAAGTTTATGGTCTCCTCCTGCTATTGCGGAGTTAGTTTCTCCTTCTGCTCTTAATTTAACATGCTAGGCAAAGAAAATTGTTAGGTATTTAAAGCATGTTCAAATCCAAATTCTTCTATGGGCAAAATGTTGTTTTAAAAAGTTTTTTGAAGGTACTAATGATGAGGGCTCTATTGATGATGACATTGTCCTATTTTAATTGGCTAAATAAGTAGGTACTCTCTAAACTCGACTATTAAGCTATTTTTTTTTCAAAAATTGTTTAGCATATAACTAAGAGTCCAAGACTGGTAGACTGGTAGACATTGGGAATAACACAATAGAGAAAAATATATGTTATAACAGTATCAAAATTTAATGTAATCTTTATAGATTTTAAATTCATTGAGAAATGTATTAGGATTCTCCAGAGGGACAGAACTAATGGAATATATGTACATATATATGCATATATATATGTATATATTATATATATTTGTGAGTTTATTAAGTATTAACTCATATGATCACAAGGTCCCACAATAGTCCACCAGCAGGCTGAGGAGCAAGGAGAGCCAGGCTGAGTTCCAAAACTGAAGAACTTGGAGTCTGATGTTTAAGAGCAGGAAGCATCCAGCAGAGGTGAAAGATGTAGGCTGGGAGGCTACTCCAGTCTCTCTTTTCACATTTTTCTGCCTGCTTATACTTTAGCTGCAAGAGCAGCTGCTTAGATCGTACTTACCCAGATTAAGGGTGGGTCTGCCTTTCCCAACCCACTGACTCAAATGTTAATCTCCTTTGGCAACACTCTCACAGACACACCCAGGTTCGATATTTTGTATCCTTCAATCCAATCAAGTTGACACCCAGTATTGACCATCACAAGAATGGTGGCAGCAATATTGACATTGGAAACATTGTTTTTTTGACAAGAAATCTTTCATCTCTGTCTTCAGTGAAAACTAACATAATGATAGCTACAAAGAAGAAAAAATAAATTTTTCTACTTATTTCTAATGCTTCAGTAATAATCAGGGGATTTGCATTAACAAGGAATAAAGCAGCATTATTTGCTTTCACCTAATTAATAGGGCATTTTCTTAGTTTATTCTGAAAAAAATAATATGCAAGTGGATTATTTATTTTTACATAGTAAGAAGGAAGTTGAAATGATGAAAAAAGAGTTTCTTAAAATCAAAGTATATCTTAGTTGGAAATTCAGATAAAAAGGGCTGTATAAATATTTCAGCACATTATAAGAATATATATTCCTATCATGTGCTGAAATATATACATATATATATATATATATATAAATATAATTTTTTTGACTGAGTCTTGCTCTGTCACCCAGGCTGGAGTGCAGCGGTGAGATCTCAGCCCACTGCAACCTCCACCTCCAGGTTCAAGTGATTCTTCTGCCTCAGTCTCCTTAGTAACTGGGATTACAAGCATGTACCACTATGCCCTGCTAATTTTGTATTTTTAGTAGAGACAGGGTTTCCCCATATTGGTCAGGCTGGTCTTGAACTCCTGACTTCAGGTGATCCACCTGCCTCTGCCTCCTAAAGTTCTGGGATTACAGACTTGAGCCACTGCACCCGGCTAGGATTATATTTTTCAAGATAAAATGTACATCTATAGGATGGCTCAAACCTTCAAGTTCTGAAAAGTTAAGATTTGTGATAGAAAGGCCTGTAATTAATCTCTGTTGTCATGGTAACTCAGTATATAGGTAGTGAAAATAAATGTAATATTTGCATGTATTCCTAATGGCATGTGATAATTCTAAATATTCATATATATGTACATTTAAATATATATCTATTTGTATACATCCATACATGTGTACCTATGTGAATACTTAATACTTCTCTGTGTGTATAAGTGTAATGTTTATTTTCTCTGAAAAGTTTCCCAACCCCTAGGTAGACCTCATCAGGATTGCTCTGTTGCTCCCAATCATCATTTGTTTTCAGTAGTAGAACAACAGTACGCATCATGTTGTGTTAAGGTAGGTTGCTTACATGTTTGTCTTTCATCCCGGTATCATAAGCTCTTTAACAACAGACACTATGTCTTAATATTTTGGTGCATTGACAAAATTTAATTAGACTATAAAAATGGAAGGAAACACAGATATTGCATGAAACTTAAAGTATAGAACCATTTTTTCAGTAGCCAGAACCATCTGTTTTTTTGTGGCACTGAATTATTTTTATTGTTGTTATTAATAACACCATAATATTTCAACTACTATTGTTGCTATTGCTGCTGCCACCAAAATCTACTACTAAAAAAAAAACTAAAAAAATAAAAAAATAAATAAAAAAATAAAAAATAAATAAAAAAAATCTACTACTAAATAGTTGGTTTAAATTTGAGGCTGAATTAAAAAATGTATATATTTTCAAACAATTTGGTATTTTTAACATTTTGATCTGAACATATAACATGAGCTCTTAACAATGCTGTACAGCAGATCTCAAACCTAATCATCTTGTATAAAGGAAATTTTATAACCATTGAACAGAACTCCATGTGAGGGGCTTATGCTGTGAGAAGCACTTGGGGATTAGATCTGACTATGGAAACTATGGATTGAAATATTTCATTTCTTCCTTATTCTAAGACCCATCTGAAAACCTCTATTGGATTACTAACTCTATTTTGTTGTCTTTATTTTGGGAGGAGTTTAATTAATTAATTAATTAATTATTTTTACAGAGTCTGGCTCTGTTGCCAGGCGTGCGTGCAGTGGCACAATCTGGACTCACTGCAACATCTTCCTCTCAGGTTTTAGTGATTCTCCTGCCTCAACCTCCCAAGTAGCTGGGATTATAGGTGTCTGCCACTATGCCTGGCTAATTTTTGTATTTTTAGTAGTGATAAAGTTTCACCAGATTGGCCAGGATGGTCTCGGCCTCCTGATCTCCTGATCCACCTGCCACAGCCTTCCACGGTGCTGGGATTACAGGTGTGAGCCACCATGCCAGGCCTAATGTTGCTATTTTAACACATGCACTTTATTTATATGCACACACAGACATACCCATACCCACACATGCACATATTGCAAATAGAAAAGTCTATCATGTTACTGATAACAAAATTAATAAACACCATCAATGTAGCATGTGAAGATATGAAGTTTGGTTACTTATTAACATTTGTTCTGATGTAAGATGACCTAATTTTAAATTTTATGATAATTTATTTGTTGCTAAAGATCAGAGTTATGCCAACAATTTGTGTTCTTAATTACAAGAAACAGTTATAAGGTTATATTTTATTCATCAATTTCAGTAGTGATTAAGGACTTACTATGTCCATTCTAAGAGCAAAATAGTGAATAAATTAAGGCAGAGTCCCAGCTTTTGGAAACTATGATCTAGTGGGAGAAAATGACAATCATAAATGTATCATTATACACTGAGATACGTTTTATGAAGGAAAGGGAAACAGTGCTGTATTACCTTATTTTTATAAATTTCAGCAGTCACAAACAGATCCCAGGGAGTGGACAGGTAATTTAAAACAGGAAAAGAGCCAGAAAGAATGCTCAGAAATACAATCCGGAGGTAGGATGACAAATAGTCACTGAGCTGTAGCCTCAGTGTCAAGAGGACAATGATAGGGCTTTGGCAAATGGAAGGTGAAAGCCATTCCTCTCAGCTTCAGTCTGCTTTTGCCTTCCTGGAATACCAGCCTAGGGATGCTAAATCTCATGATTTCTTAAAAATAAATGGAAAATTGTGAGATTTTTCTGCCTTTTAATGAATGAGAATTCCTTATTATTTTTAATCACAACATGACCCAAATTTTGTGACCCTAAGAAAAAAAAAATCATTGGGCTATGGCTGGCCTGCCCATCTTTCACTCTGTGGCCTCAACAATAGGTCCAAAGAAACTTTCAAATAGAGCAGGGAGAAAGTGGGGAGCCTGTGACTTTTAGGGATTAAAGATCTGTTCTCTGAGAATTAGATCTTGCATCTTAATAGTTGTAGAAGCATGGACTTGACAAGGGTGTGGAAGAGCATTGGTGCTGCCTAAATGCCTGTGCAAGTTAAACACTGGATGCAATGACTTTAGAGAGCTGTGGTCCTTGTGACCAGCCTGGCATATAGGAAGTAAAGTCAACACATCTTACTGCAGAGAACTTGGGAAAAGATCAAGGGTGGTGACTGACTGAGCTTCCAAATACAATATAAAGTAGGTAGCAAAAGCCACAGAGTGGCTACTATTATGTTTCTTGCCAATTTTGGCTAATGGGCACTTATAGTTAAATTTAAATTTATTCCAAGGAATAAAGAGATGTTGCATCACCAGTCCTGAAACAATTCCTGCCAATAACATATATGTGAGATTACTGATGCTCACAATAAGCCTATTATAGGTGTCCAATATAGTCCCAATTTTATAGATGTGTAAAATTAACTTAGGGGATTTAATTATTGCCCAGTGTCATAAGGTCAATAAGCATGAGTTCAACCTAAATTTGAGTCCCAGATCTTATAATAATCAAATTAGCTACATAGCTTTGCTCTGAAATCTGGGTGTTAGACTGTGTGGATAGTGGATCAACATTTACTTTGGAATAATTATTTTTGTTGTTGTTGTTTATATATATACATATATATATATGATATGTGTGTGTGTGTGTGTGTGTGTATGTGTGTATATATATATACATATAATTGCACTTTAGGTTCTGGGGTACATGTGTAGAACATACAGGATTGTTGCATAGGTACATACATGGCAATGTGGTTTGCTGTCGTCTATATCTGGCATTTCTCCCCATGTTATCCCTCCCCAACCTCCCTACTCCCCACTGTCCATCCTCTATATAAAGACTCATGGGAGAGATCCAAGATGGCCGATTAACAACAGCTCAGGATTGTAGCTCCCAGTGAAAGCACAGAGAGCGAGTGGACACCGCAATTTCGGACGAATTTCTGTGGCCCACAAACTGGGAGATTCCCGGCGGAGGAGCCACATGTGTCGCCAGCGCGACCCTTTTGGCCGGCGCGGCTGTTTTGCTGGCGCCCCAGTGCGGCGCGGCGCTTCTCAGTGCAGAGTATACGCGACTGGGCGCCCTTTGAGTCGGGCTCGGCTGGTCCCACCCCCACAAGGAGAACAGCAATTGGAAGTGCTGAGGACCGAGAGTTTCACAGTAAGCACAGCTGAACCCAGGAAGGCCAAGCTCTGTGGGGAAGGGGCGTCTGCCAAAGGAAAACTAAGAAACAGAAAAAACTTCATCACCAACAAGCTGGACGTTCACTCAGACCCAATCTGAAAGTCGGCAATTACAAAGACGACAGGTAGATAAATCCACAATAATGGGAAGAAACCAGTGCAAAAAGGCTGAGAACACTCGAAATCAGAATACTTCTCCTCCTACAGGGAATCGCAGCTCCTCATCAGCAAGAGAACAAGGCATGACGGAGAATGAGTTGACGAACTGACAGAATCAGGCTTCAGAAGGTGGATAATAAGAAACTTCTGTGAACTAAAAGAACATGTACTAACCCAATGCAAAGAAACTAAGAACCTTGAAAGAAGATTTAACGAAATGCTAACGAGAATGGACAACTTAGAGAGGAATAT
>CAUYLG010013552.1:0-46097 GCA_963573385.1 Cacajao melanocephalus
AAATTCCATTTGACCCAGCAATCCCATTACTGGGTATATATCCAAAGGATTATAAATCGTTCTACTATAAGGACACATGCACATGAATGTTCATTGCAGCACTGTTTACAATAGCAAAGACTTGGAACCAACCCAAATGCCCATCGATGATAGACTGGACAGGGAAAATGTGGCACATATATACCATCGAATAATATGAAGCCATAAAAAACGATGAGTTCATGTCCTTTGCAGAGACATGGATGAACCTGGAAACCATCATTCTCAGCAAACTGACACAAGAACAGAAAATCAAACATTGCATGTTCTCAGTCGTAGGCAGGTGTTGAACAATGAGAACACATGGACACAGGGAAGGAAGCATCACACAATGGGGTCCGTTGAGGGGAACTAGGGGTGGGACAGCAGGGGGGTAGGGAGTTGGGGAGAGATTGCATGGGGAGAAATGCCAGATATAGGTGATAGGGAGGAAGGTAGCAAATCACACTGCCATGTGTGTACCTATGCAACAATCTTGCATGTTCTTCACATGTACCCCAAAACCTAAAATGCAGTTAAAAAAAAAAAAAAGAATTGGCTTCTGTGTCTATATTTACAGTTTATAGATTTTTACCTTCTCTATGTGGCCAGCTGCTGCTTCTTAGAAACATTCTTAGTGCCTGCACTTGCCATTTAGGACTTCGCAACTTCAGACCTCCAATAGCTCTTTCCTGAGCCCATGAGCCTCCCTAGTTTCCCAGTGGAGCTGAGTCTCAGCCCTGAGTCCTTGTCAGTACCGATACCTTTTGTTTAAGAAGGCCTCTCCTGGGACTGCAAATGTCTTTCACTTATGCCTTGTTCCACTTTTCTTTCCCATCAGGGTGTGCGACAAAAAAAGTACACATTTCTGCAAGTGCATTATTTGCTTCAACAGGTGGAATATAAAGAATAAGGAGTCTATGGCATAAAAGTGATCATTCGCTATAACAATTCAACTTTTGCAGTGTTATCTTCATATGGAACTTGAATTTCCATTTGATGTGCGAGGTTTCTGAGGAATACTCAAAGTGTTTAAACATTTGTGAATAGCAGTAGTAAGAAATGTAAATTCCCCCCAAAGAGACAACTCCTTTACCAGCATTTAAAAACTGTACATTCAACATTAAAAAGAATATGTTTAGCATTCTTTAGAGGCATCTGAACCCTAAAAGAAGATGCCTTTGGATTAGATGACATTTCAGTAAAGCATTATCTTTCATGTACATATATATGATATATATACATGATACATGCATATATACCACTAAGCGATTTTATATACTTATATGTTATTGAGTGTATATATAATTATGTATAATTAATAAGTAACACAGAATGAAATGAGATGGATCAAATCATTTGTTGACCATATATTATTCATAGAGAGTCATGGATGGAATCTTTGCTTAATACCTTTCTTTGTATTGGTGTTACATTCAAAACCCAAATGAGGACAATTATTGCCAGGTTTCTATTTTATCAATTTATTAAACTTCCACTGTGTTCATGTGCAGCACCCATGCTAACAAATATTTGTTATTTTTGAGTTTAAAACAACAAAAAGGTTTCTTAATTTTCCTACATTCAATATAAGCTACAAACTATAAAAACATCTTAGTGGAGATAAAGGGTTGTGATTGAGCCCAGGAACTTGAAAAGTTGTGTCTGGTCTTCATCGCTCTCCATCTTTGTTGCTAATGTTACTTTATAGCATATAGTCTAATGGTCATGTGTGCACCTTGTCTTTTCAGCCTCTTTCCTCTCCTCCTAAGCTTTTTCTCACTGCATCACCTTTCTCCTCTCTCTACCATCTCCCATCCCCCTTGTCTTACCTCTGCATCTCCTCCCACCTCTCCCCTTCCCCATTAACCCTTCTTCCTTTCCTAGTTCTTCGCTTTCTCTTCCCTTTCCTTCCCGTCTTATTTATCCCTACTCTTCTCTCACCTCTCTCACTTCCAATTGTATTTCTCTCACTTCAGCACTTCCCATTGTATTTCTATACCTTCTGTCCTATTCCCTTCACACTCTCAAATATGTGGCTCACAAAGTATCTTTGTGTATAAACACATTTTTATGCAGTGAGTCAGTATCAAAAGCTTCCCTAGAGAGATCTCTAGTTCTAATCATCACTAATGTAGAACGAGAACTGTGTTGATCCTGTTCATAGAAAATGAGCATTTCTTCATTTATGAAAATGGTCATTAAAATTACAGCTCTCTGTGGCACCCAGGCCTTCCTTACCAGGTTACCAGTTATCAGGCCTAGTTCAGTTTTGTACATTATTGCCAGTAATTCATCATTTTGGAATATATGGTCTTACTCTGCTTTGAGTTTTAAATCCCCTTATAGTACTAGTACTACTAGTACTAATGGATTGTAATAGTATTGATGTCGGTTGTATTGGTTGTCCTTCTTATTGAAACCTAACTAGTATGAAAAAAGAGCTATTATTTTCCCCCTTAATAGAAAAAAAAATAAACAGGGTACAGATTTTCCTGCAAGATAATGTCTTCTTTTCCTGATTAAGAAAACAATGTATTTTTTTTTCCACTTCTCTTCCAAAGTTTTAGCTGGAAGTTTTCAAATGTGAGACAAGCAGTTTTATAAAATGTGCTAGAGGTATAGCTTTGTTATTAGCACTTTCTCACCCAGAAAGTGAGAAAATATAAGTTAAAAATAAACTTAATCACCATATTTTTAAATGACTCTCTTCTTTTATTCCAAATAAATATTTTAATTTTGCACAAAAACACAAACATACATTTAGCTGGGGATGGCTGAATAAAAGTTTTCTACCAAAGAGAAAGAAGAATGGAATGTAAACTGAAAAACCTTGGTTATAGTGTATTTAAGAGGAAAATATAATTTTTCCTTTTAAAGAATTCTCAAATAATATGGGTAAAGGTACATTGTATGACTTAATAAAGTAGATTTATAGACACATCAGAAACCTAACGTAAAGAATATATTGTCTCTTAAGAAAGCTTTATGAAGAAGAAACAGTACTAAATGAAGAAAAACTAATTGATATAAAGGAGAACTCTACAAATACATAAACTAATTAGCTTCCTCCTTTACTGAATTTGAAAGAACCATGTGCTAGGTCAAGTCTTGACCAGTTTAAAGTAGCAGCCTAATTTGTTCATATGTAATTTTATTAAATTTTGTGGGAACAACAATAGGGCAGCTTCCTGAATTTTGTTGTTGTTATTTTTCCTGGCTATCACAGGTGGTTTTAAAAATGTGATTTTCCAACATAATTAGGAAATTTAAATAGAATAAGAGATGCCAGGTATATTAATTTCATAAAGAGAGAAATGTTTTACAAAGAAAAATAATTTTTAATTGACCAATTTCTTAGGGTCAGAGAGTTCATAGACATTAACAATATACAAATTGGTACAATGATCATAGCAATATGAAATTAAAATCAACACAAAGTTCCCGTGTGTGCATGTTTTTTTACTGTTGTTCATGGTAAACTAAGTTCCTTAGTCCACGCCCTAGCCTGCTTTCCAATAAATAAGATCAGTATTTATACAACTGCTCAGTCTGCAAACTTGGACCCACTTTTGGTCCCTTTCTCACTTGAATTCTCTACATATCAAATGGTATTTCAGGAAATATACCTCAAAAGTCCTAACTTCTCTGTAATTCAACTGCTATCTGCTCTCTGAACCATCGATGTCTCTCATTGGGATTGTGGCAGTACACTCCCAACTGGGTCTTTTTTGGATCCACTCTAACCATTTCTTCTATAATTCCACAGCAAGAGTCATTTGAAAAACAGGAAGGATAATATCACTCCTCTGCTTAAAACTTCTCTGTTACTTTCTATTGCACATACAAGATCCAAATGTGTCTCATGGCCTACAAAGGTCTGCATTACATGGCCCCTCCATATACCCTTAAACTAATCTTGACCTGGACTCCCCACCTTTCAATAAGCTCAAGCTACCAATGGTTCTTTTAGATTTTTAAATATGCTACACCCTTTCTAGCTTCAGGAGTCTCACACATACTGTTCCCTCTGCCTGCAGTAGGCTTCACTCATATATCACATCTCCTTAGACAGGTTCCTCACCTCTATCTAAATTGCTTGCCATAATTTTTTCTGTTACAATAATTAGTATTCTGCATAACATCAATTATAATTGGAAACTGTATATTTATTTGCTTACTTGTGTATTGTCTACCTCTTCCACCAGACTGTTCTCTCAGCACGGGAATTTATGCCTGTTTTGTTCCCATATCTTGTAGGCTAGCACAGTGTTTCACACAGTATGCTGTCAACAAACACTGACAGAATGAATACATGCCCCTGTGTAAGAAGAGAGGAGTGGTATCACTCCTCTTCCCTACGAACAGTAAGGCTCCTTGTAATGAGATAGTCTAAAGCATGCACACATGGGATGCTTCAGGTTATGCTTAAATTTATCATTATTCATGAGGGCGTGCCTGGGTCAGGACCACTACATAATTTGTGGGGCTCTTGCAAAATAAAAATGCAGGTTCCTAGGTCAAAAAGCAAGAAAAAAGAGTGAAGTTAAAGTAACAAAATATGGATGAAACCTTTTTCTTTAGAAATTTCTTATGGATAAAGTCCTTTCCTTTAAAAATGTCTTATATCTGATGACATGTACGGGAGTGATGGTAATACGTGCATAACAACATGAAGTTGAGACTTGCAAAAAACGTTTTTTGGTGTCAACATTTTATGTAATATAATAATACTTTGTTAATGACTGATCCTGACTGATCTTAAGATTGTTCTGGTTTCCTTTGCTGAAAATTAGTTTATTAGTCACCAAAATTTATACTTTTAACAACTTCATTTTTTATTAATATAATTGAAAACACCACCAGATTCTCTTGGCAAATGTAAGATCACAAGTAATTTTTATATTTAAATATCTAGAGGAATCTCTCTGATGATGGAATTTTTACTGGAGCAGCTAGGGGTATTTTATAGACTATGTCATCTTTTAGTACATCCAGAGTTCATTAGTCTCATAAGCCATTTTTTAAAAAAGATTTAACTCTTCATGCAAATTGGTTTCATGTAAATCTGAATTTAATTTTGAACTTAAATTAATATAATAACATGTTAATGTTTCCTTTGACATCTGTAACTTATGAAAGTTGTGTAAGAAACTCAAAATGGCTTCATGGTCTGCATGTAATTCAAAAGGCCTGGTTATGCATCGTATGTTGTGTCTTCCAGTCATATAAAAATGTTTCTTTTAAAATTAATTTTAAAATTTTATTTTGAATATATGAATGTAGCATTTTTTCCCACTGAATGTAATGATTTATAAATTTAATTTCTATCTCTTTAGGCTGTGATATTTACTTGACCATGTTAAAGCAGCTTTCAAAAACAGAATCTAAACATTTTGAATAATTCTAATAATTCTTACATATGCCCTGTTGTAATGTCCGTATCTACCCTTATATTTTGTAGGTAATTTACTCACAAAGTCTAGTCTCTAAGGGCCAGCAGTTTTTATCCTAGACATCATGCTAGCTATGCCATTTGAGCATATGCCACAAGTAAGACTTTGAGAATGAATGGTCAAGTTCCCTCCTATGGAATGCACTGGTGCTCTCCTAGGCAGTGCTCCTATGGTGGTCTCCTGGGCAGTGGCCCTCTTTTTATCCAGGCTGTGGCCATCACTGGTGGCTGGTGCTGCTATTGTGGACTCCATTGGAACAATCCTCTTCCCCAGGACTTCCCCATGCATAGGCAGGCACACAGGCAGCTGGGCCAACTGCTTACTGCCTGCTGTCCCCCGTGCCTGTGGGCTTGAGCCTGTGTGTCTGTTGCCTACCGGTATCTCCCCTGCTCATGTTGCATGCTCCATTGTCCCAAAGACTTTATTTAGAAAAAAGATCAAAGATACAATCTTTAAGGATTTCAAGATGGCAACAGCACATTAAACCAAGAGAGGGTTAACTTTGCAGGTCCCTGGCCCATAAAGCTAGCCCTGCTGGGTCTCCTTTGGTAGAATTGTGGATCTTGTCCTGGAACATGTGGTGACACTGGCAAGTGAGAGTGGATCTCCCCTTTATTAGCTAAAGTCCACAGTTTATATTAGGGTTTACTCTTCATGTTATACATTCCATGAGTTCTGACGACCACGTAATGGATCCATCATTATAGAATAGTTTCACTCCCCTAAAAGTCCCTGTTCTCTACCTTTTCCATCTTCCTTTCCTACAGCCCTTCATGTTTTTAAATTCTCATTGTTATTCTCTAATACAAAGGTATTCTAATCCTAGAACAAAAGATAAGGTATTAAACAAAGTATTTTTAGTTGTGAGGGTTAGCAGGGAATAAGGAGAGTGGAGAAGGGCATGTTTTTATAAAGAAATCAGTTCCTGTGTTGATTTCCAAGTCAGAAAAAATGAGATGTGTTATACACACTATTTGTGTGGACACCACACATAGTTGTACATAAAGAGAAGAGGGAACCGTGTTTGCACCAGTAATGGCCAAAAAGAATGATAATAATAAAAATAACAGATTTATTTATTTGAGATATAGTTTTGCTCTTCTTGCCTAGGCTGGAGTGCCACGGCACAATCTCAGATCACTGCACCTTCCGCCTCCCAGGTTCAAGCCATTCTCTTGCCTCAGCCTCCCGAGTAGCTGGGATTACAGGTGCCTTCCACCACGACCAGTTAATTTTGTGTCTCTAGTAGAGACAGTGTTTCACCATGTTGGTCAAATTCATCTGGAACTCCTGACCTCAGGAAGTCCGTCTACCTCGGCCTTCCAAAGTGCTGGGACCACAGGCATGAGCCACCGCGCCCAGCCAAAATAACGGTTTTTACATCATAAAGACCACATACACTATCTCTCAGAGTGTCTGGCTGGTACAGGTGCTTAATGAGTGTTTGTTGAGTGAATAAACTTATGCATAAGATTCTAGATAATTTAACCTCACTATGAAATTGTTTTTGATACATATATAGTCAGAAACAAAATTAGTTATTCAAAATATAAAAATTCATTAGTTTTATTTTCATGTACAAACATACTTCAATTTATTCCCAAAAAAACTGTCTCTATTCTTTACCTTTTGCCCACACATCTATTCATTCACACGAAGACACACACAAACACACACACCTTTGTTAGGTAGGCTTTATTTGACTTTCTTTTTCTTTTTACTTCAGTGATTTTACCAAATTGTTAAAGACTCTATTTCACATTGTCTAGTATAATTATTCCTTCAGTTTTATATACAGAGGGCAAATAAGAGCAAAGCCAAAATTAAATCTATTTTTGCCTTGATTTTAGTTATTTGTTAAGAGTTTACTCTGCATTATGCTGATGAGGCTTGGTAAATCCAATTCCAATTTAAGCAAACACAATTGTTGAATGAATAATTTGGCATAAAGTTGCTCATTTGTAGGCCAAATATCTAGCATATAATTTTATCTCACTATTGTGTCACAATAGAAGTATCGTAGCTCTAGAAATAAGCTGAAATCTTTGTGTCTATAAGGAGTTCTCTTTAGGGAAAATAAATTATTTCAAGAGTTGATACTTATTTAATCTCAAAGAGATAAGCAATTGATATATTTAATGAAAAGTCTAAAAGTAAGGTATCTGACCTTAAATTACCAAATTGTTTCCATAGAAACATATTATATTTTTGCACATATTTGTATTTACGAAACAAAGTACTAAATAACATTTATATAATCTAAAATGAGCAGGTATTATTTAATAATAATTAAAGGCTATTTATAACTTCTATTTTAAAACATTATTTTTAAACTGGTAATGACAACTTACTTTCTTTTTTCAGCTGTACTATTTTAATTTTTAACTGGAGTTTTACTTCATGATCTCGAGGTAGCCCAGAGGGGGAAACTGTTCTGAAACAATGCTAATCTGTTTTATTTGTTCTTTTGTCCATAGCAAAACCGAAAGCTTTTTTTTTCCCAAAGTGGTTAATAAGACAGGCTTCTCTACTTTCACTTTCTTATTTCCTATGTTTACTGGCCAAAAACAGATTGCTTTTACCACAGAGAGTTATCTACAATGATTCCAAAGAGAAATATTGGATTGGCAGTCTGGGGAAATGTGTGCTTCTCTGCTACTGTTTTTTTTTTTTCTTCTTCTTACATTTTTTTTTTTTTGTATTTTTGCTTTACATAGCTCAGAGTATGCTATCCATTATCACAGACTTTTCATGTGTGAATTGAAACGGGCTGAGCTTGAGGAAACGCACTAATAAGAAAGCTCATTCTTATTTTATTATTCTAAAAATGCCTTCCAGAGAGGCGATTGGATAGTGCAGAGATTAGATGAGTAGTCTTTTAATTCCTGACATCAGTACCTCTGACCCAGTTCACAGAGATAATACATTTTTAAAAACTGTTTTTGCTCCTGATAAAATTACTGAGTTAAGTTTGAAAATAAAGACCCCGCATAGCTCCCTTTGAGTCTAATTGACAATTGGCTGTTTCTCCAACCACTGCATTTGCTTCTTTCCTACCCTAGCACAGAAAAGTGTTCTCTTTGGCTCCCCTGGTAGGCTATACTGTGAAGTCTTTTCATTGCCATTTGAATTCTCTCATCTTCCAAAATCCATCTGATTTCTCTTATTTTCTTTTTCAACAAAAAGTGTATTCAGGTCTTCAATGATCTGGCCAATTATTGATTTCCATTTCTACCTTCCTATTCATTTCATTCAATTTTGCTATCATCATCTGGATTCATTACATGTGTTCCATAGCTCCCGGTTTTACCAAAGATGTTGTTCAATACTTGCATTAAGCAAAATTTGGATGTTTTAGTTTCAGTTATGAGCTTTTCAAGAGCAATATGTATTTCAGCCATCTTTGCATTAACTTGTATTTAGGAGAATTTTAAGAACCTAGTAAATGCTGAATAAATGCTTGTTGAAAAAATAAAGATATGAATTAATGCCCCACAAGTAATAACTTGGAGGTAGTTTGGGGGAGGGGAGATGCGATTATCTTTCATTAATTTGATTTAAAAGATAATTATTTAGTCCAGTAAGTAGAGCATAGAGGGTGAGTCAATACCCAAAATATCTATGTAGATTTGATTATTTATTTACTCCCAACAGTGTTAACAAAGGATTTGAGGTGTCTTAGATGACCAGATAGATGAGCTGGCTAGCAGAAACTTGCAAATAGATACAGCATTCAGGCTCAGGCACAGTAAAAAAGAGATGTTTGGATAATACCACAGCATTCCAAGTACTAGAAGGTGAGTACTTGCTGGAAGAGATAATGAAAGAGACTGTGAAAAGTATCTAATGAAGAAAGAAAACTAGTAATATTTGAAGACATGAAGCTTAATATGTGTCAGTAACAAAATGATCAATATTGGTTGAAGGAAATAATAAATTTATATCTAGCTTTTATCTTAAATTCTTGAGCTATCTATATCATTTTAGATGTATAAGTAAGATTTACATGATTTTGAGTGCTCTTTACATAATCTCTTGTTTGAAAAATTTACCTTATCTATTTATTTATATTTTGCGAGACAGGGTCTCATTCTGTTACCCAGACTGAAGTACAGTGGTGTAATCATAACCTACTGCAGCCTTGGTTAGAGGCCTGGACTCAAGTGATCCTCTCACCTCATCCTCCTGAGTAGCTGAGACTACAGGTGCATGCCAACATGCCTGGCTAATTTAAAAGAAAAAAAAAATTTTTTTTTTTAGAGACAGAGACTTGCTGTGGTGCCCAGGCTGCCCTGGAACTCCCAGCCTCAAGCAATGCTCCTGCCTCAGCTTTCCAAAGCTTTGGGATTACAGGTGTGAGCCATGTCACTTGGCCTGCAAATTTAACATTTTGAGTGCCATGGACCTAGATATTCCTGTAATATATCCTTGAAATTTCATTGCTTTCAAATGGAATTATGACCTTTTAAAGCAATGTTCTGTGTTGAATGCAATTTACCTAGTGTTATCTAATCTCAGCACAAAAGTCTTTACTGCAGTGAATTGACATGGGCTACCCAGTCCAGGTAGCTATGACAAGCTTAAAAGTATTTTTCTTTTTTTAAATAGAGATTTTATTAAGAAAAACAAGGAGTTAGTTTAGCATGACACAACCTATGTTGTGACGAGATGTGTCCATATTTTAATATTCAGTTGTTATGAGCAGATCTCTCAAAACAACCATAACAGGCTGTTATGACATCAATCCTGGAGCCTTTCAGAGGAGCCCTGATGTAACCAAGATGCTTTTTCTCTATTTTCATCTGGATTTTCCTTCTCATGTTGTTGCGTGTTCTGTATATTGTTCTTGTCCTGTGCTGTTTCCAGCCACTTAAGATTTATGTGAAACTTTGTACTTTTAATCAGGGTTCTTACTCCCATGCTTGGCTTATGAACTTTATTCAAACTTCATTTTAACTGTATATGTTTTATCAATTTTATTGCTCATGAAAGTTGCTTCCTCCAGTGTGTTCTGTAGGATGTCTATTGCCATTTACTTGCTATTTCTGGACTAATTTCTGTGTGTATGTGTGTGTATATGTCTATCTTGAGTATCTGATTGTCCTGAACTGCTATGCTATAGTGTTGAAGGTAGAAAAGGGAGTTTTTTTTAATCTGAAATAAAAGTCACAAGATTCCAGAATGTTTCTTTAATAAAAATACAGAATCACTATTGAGCAGAAATGCAGTTGTCATGATATGTTCCATGTTAAGACTCTAAATTCTGTTTGACAAAGGACCTTGCTATATAATTATTTCATGTCCTTTGTTGTTTAGGATGTACTGACCCAATAATCTTAATAGACATCAGTGATCACCTGAATGGTAGCTACCCCAAGCTATAAGCACAGTGACTTGGAAATATTGATCCCCTCTATAATTCTAATCAACTTTGACTAATGGAAGTGCTGTAATATGATGTATGAACTGAGGCACAAGACATTCTGAAAAAGGTGTATTGTATACCACATGGGTTTAAAATAGTACAAAATTATAGAGGAGAACAGAGTAAAAGGAGCACAAATGTCAACTTAAGTATACAGATGTCAGGGAAGGGATAATGGTAGAAAAAATATGCAAAAGAAACAGTATTAATTAACCCATTGGATAAAATATTCTTTAACTTTGGGAGAGATAAAATGCTTATGACAGGAAGCTGTCTTCATGAATGCCAAGAATATTGCTGTTTAGGAGGAAGAATCTTGCTCCGTGTTCTTTGTTTTCTTAGATGAGCCAACCCCGAATATATTTTAAGTGAATAAATTAAATCGTTAAGATATGCTTCTGGATTTTCAATTATCTTAGGAGACACTAGTAATCCAGGAAGAGTATTTCTTTACCACCTGTAGTTAATATAATGAGATCTCATGTCTTTCCATGTTGCCTTCAAAAAGGCATCTTTCTGTTTGACTCAATATTTCAACCTAACTTGGTTTTGCAGAGAGAAAATCATACATGTATCTCTATCTCTATCTCTATACCTATCTTCTTCACAAAGAAAAGGGTTGCCTGGGTAGTCCTGAGTGTTTTCATGTTTTTTTTTTTTTGTTTTTGAACAATACAGCTATAATGACACACCTTTTAATATAAAAGGTCATAACACCCTCACCACCCCCCTTTAAAATAAAATATTTTGGTGTAGATGAGAAAGTCTATAAACTATTAGATTTAAATGATTTAAATTTATTCTGTTTAATGTGTTCTATGGTTAACCTGAATATAATCACAGGCAGTGATAACATTCTAAAAGCTACTTGAAATTTGTTGGGATAATATGAGAAACAAAGGATTTGAAAGAGTGGACATATCTGCTTGTCTTGCACTGTGATCTGTGCAGCTCTCTGCTTTCAGTTTGAAGTGATTTGATCTGAACTCTTTCAATTGACAGCACTCTTAGAGGGTTAGGCTTCATTGGCAATCATATGGCTCAGGGCTGTGAAGGTCCTCAGAGCTGTTTTCCTAGAGTGTTATGTCCTCATGATACGCTTTTAAAACAGTGGAGCTGCTAATGTATGGAAGACTGAGATGGGTAACTTTTAACACTTGTAACACAAGTCCAAACTATGATTTCTGCACTTTGTGGCATTTCAGTATATCTAAGCTCTAATCAAAACAGCACCCAGTGCTCCTTGCTCAAAGGCAAATCATCCTCTTGACAGTCCTATTTCCATTTACCTGTTATCATCCTTCTCTCCGCTAACCTTATAATTATGTTTGACACTTTCTCCTCCCTCACCCTAAAAATCAATCCATTGCCAGCTTTTGTAGTTTCTCTCTCTGTCGCCTGTTCCATCCACGTCGTCTATTTTCTGTGCTAGTACCCGAGAGAACTTATTATGTTTTGGCCTGGCCTACACTGGCCTATTTAACTTATCCTTCTGACAATAGCCAAATAAAATTTCCTAAAATCCAGCTCATGTTTTATTACTTCCTAAGTCCAAGAACTCAAAGGTTTCCCTTAAGTCTCAGAAATATAATCCCAACCTTACTTTATTATAGCATTACTAGTTTTCTACACATTCGACTTCATCTTTACTATAGTGTTACTAATTCTCTATGCTTCAAGCCATTTACAAGGCTGATTATCAAAATGTGGTCAGAATCCTATACTTTAAATCTTGTTTTCCTTCTAGGTAAAATGGCATTGCTCCGTCAAAGTAGCTCTCCTTTCCATCCGTGGTCTTAACCACAAACAAATTTCTCAACCTGTGTAGCCTAAAATGCCATATACCTAAAACGCCTTTTCAGATTTCACTCATGGTCAAGCTTAAGCCCCAGTCTGTGGGCCTTTTAATCCTCAGTTCATCTAATTATATTTCTCTTTGACAATTTCCTCATTCTTTCCTTACTATATTATATTTTTATTACCCCCAAGCTCTCTGTCTCTTCACTGAGCAGAGAGCAAATTCCTGATAGAAATCCTTTTGTATCATGCAGCCATTTAACATGTTGTAGGATTTTAAATAAATTTTTGTTATATTCAATAAATGATGCGTCTACAAACTTATATATTATTCTTGACAGAAACAGCCCGTGTATGTCTCATAATTTTCTTTTGCTATAAATGATCAGTTTCTTGTCACTCCTATTCAGAGAAAAAGATAAATCACTTAAATTCAGAACCTATTATTTCCCATTGAGTTAATCTGGCTTATGTAGAAATTCTATTAGTGCTACAAAATAGCAAACTCTCATATCTGTACTTGTAAAATTACTTTTAAATAACTTTAAATGAAAAAATCAATGAAAATAATGTAGTATTTCCACAAAAGAGAAATGGTGATAATTGCTCATTTCTAAGAGGAAAACAACATTTAGGAATCTCATTTTCTCATGATATTTATGGTAGAAACGAGCTGAATGTAAGTCATAAAATTTTGGTCAGATACTTTTTTAAAAAAATTCCATAATATTACAGTTTTCTTTACATTTTAGGGGCAATATCCACCTGTCATTTTAATATAAAATATGATACTTATAACACTTTGAGGTTTAAATTTTAGAAATTAAAAAACTGGGACCCAGAAATATTAGCTGAACAGCCCAAATTACAGAAATAAAAATATTAGAAGTAGGACTTAAAACTCTGATCTCCTATTTAAACAATGTATGCTTATTGCATGTTACTCTGAGATTTTTCATGAAAACCAAATTATCAAGAAGTAATAGGAATTAGTGACCTGAGGCCTGTCAATTTTCTATTGGAAAGTACTTTTGTTTCAGATAAATCTAGCTGTCCAATAATTATTGTCCAATAATGTATTAGTCGGGGTTCTCTAGAAGGACAGAACTAATAGAAGATATAAACATATATCTCATATATATATATGTGTGTATATAGCAAAATTTATTATATATATAATATATATAGCAAAAATTATTAACTATTAACTCACATGATCACAAGGTCCCACAATAGGCTGTCTGCAAGCTGAGGACCAAGGAGAGCCAGTATGAGTCCCCAAAACTGAAGAACTTGGAGTCTAGTGTTCAAGGGCAGGAAGCATCAAGAACGGGAGAGAGATGTAGGCTGGGAGGCTAGGCCAGTCTAGTTTTTACAAATTTTCTGCCTGCTTTACATTCTAGCTATGCTGGCACCTGATTAGATGGTGCTCACTCAGACTAAGAGTGAGTCTGCCTTTCCCAGCCCACTGACTCAAATGTTAATCTCCTTGGGCAACACCCTCACAGACACACCCAAGACCAATACTTTGCATCCTTCAATCCAATCAAGTTGACACTCAGTATTAACAATCGCAAGTCCACCCCTTGTCAACTTGAACCCATACACATCTCCTGAGATCACACATAATCTTCAAATAAAGATAATAATAAAGTCATAATTATGCCTGAAATGATACAATTATCCTTCCTACAACCAGAAGCACACCAATTTTCCAAATATGATTACATAAAGTTAACAATAGTTAAATACTGATGTGAAGTCGATAAATCTTATGTGTCCTGATAAAGGAAAACGGAAATAAAATGAACATATTATCTTAGTACAAGTGTATAGATGCAAAAACATGTTTTTAACAAAAGAGAGAGGAAATACTCATGACAATTACAGTCCTTATTTCTGAAGCTAGTCACTTGGTCATAGATGGTATTGATGACTACCTTCTTCTACTACCCATTCTGTATTACCTTTGCCTTCACCAAACACCTCAGCAGGTCGTGGTATTTTTCCTGGTGGAGAGATCCAAACCTTCATTTCTGAAGGTTCTGGGCCATTTGTAGTCCTGCCTAGATTGGCCTGTGTTTTAGTTTCTTATTGATCTGAATCACAGGGCATGGTAATACTAAGAGGCACCCAGATGGATCTCCTGTATTCCATGCATAATCTTCCTTCCCTCTGTTATGGAGTAGTAGACTTATTTCATCTTCATAGTCCCGGTCAATCACCCAGCCAACACTGTAACTCCCTTCTTAGCCTGTTGACTTAAAGGTGGGAGGAGCCCACAGTGTCCAGGTGTCAACCTTAACTTCTAGCTTAATGGAGTCATTGTTGTGTCTCCTGGTAGCAGTGTTCCTCCCTCTGGCACTAAGACCTCTAGACCAGCAGAAGGTAATGTCGCTGGAACAGGAAGCAAAAATTTTGCTAGACTATCAGTAGGGGTGATGGTGAGTGGTGCCACTTCTACTTCCATCCCTTGATTCATAGACCTGTGAATCCTGGCTATGGGAGAAACAGTACTATATATTGGATGTGGATTCAGTGCAAACATGGTCTTCTGGAGAACTTTGCCCCAGCCCTGCAAAGTGTTGTCACCTAGTTGGCATTGTAATTGTGACTTCAAAAGGCCAGTCCACCACTCTATAATCCAGCAGCTTCAGGATGATGGGGAACATGAGCATGAGTTACTGAGCATGTGAATTCCATGAGCATGAGTTACTGCTACACTTTTTAGTGTAAAGTGAGTGCCTTGGTCAGAGGCAATATTGTGTGGAATATTATGACAATGGATAAGGCATTCTGTGAGTCCACGAATGGTAATCTTGATAGAAGCATTGCGTGTAGCATAGGCAAACCCATATCTGCAGTAAGTGTCTAGTCCAGTGAGGACAAACCTCTGCCCTTTCCATGATGGAAGAGGTCCAATATAATCTACCTGCCACCAGGTAGCTGGCTGATCACCCTGAGTAATGATGTTATATTGAAGGCCCAGTGTTGGTCTCTGCTGCTGGCAAATTGGGCACTCAGCAGTGACCATAACCTGGTCAGCCTTTGTGAGTGGAAATCCATGTTGCTGAGCCCACAAGTAATCCCCATCCCTGCCACCATGGCCGCTTTGTTCATGGACCCATTGAGTGATGACAGGTGGCTGGGGAAAGACGCTGAGTGGTGTCCACAAAACGAATTATCCTATCCACTTGATTATTGAAATCCTCCTCTGCTGAGGTCACTCATTGGTGACCACTCATGTGGGATACAAATATCTTCACAGTTTTTGACCACTCAGAGAGTTTCATCTACATACTTCTTCCCCAGATTTCTTTGTCACCAATTTTCCAATCATGCTTTTTCCAAATCCTTGACCATCCAGCCAAACCATTGGCTACAGCCCATGAATCAGTATATAATTGTACATCTGGTTATTTCTCCTCCCATGCAACATGCACAAGCAGGTGCACTGCTTGAAGTTCTGCCCACTGGGAAGATACCCTTCACCATTGTCCTTTAGGGATGCCCTAGAAAGGGGCTTTAGTGCTGCAGCAGTCCACTTTCAGGTGGGGCCTGCAGATTGTGCAGAACCATCTCTGAACCAGGCCCTAGTCTTCTCTTCCTCTGTCAACTGATCATAGGAAATTCCAATGGGGCCATCAGTGCAGGCTGGGAAATAGAGAGAAGGGTGGCAGTGGTGGAGTCACTTTCATTTAAGCTATTTCCTCATGTAACTTCCTTGAGCATTTGAGCCACTTCCTCATGTAACTTACTTGTGCCTTCAGCCCCTGCTTGAGCCCAGTCACATATATAACACTTCCATTTGATCATGGAATGCTGCTGTGCACACCCCACTTTATGGCTAGATGGGTCAGAAAACACCCAGTTCATGATAGGCAGTTTAGGTCACAAGGTGACTTGATGACCCGTTTTCAAACATTCAGTTTCCACCAAAGCTCAGTAGCAGGCCAAGACCTGTCTCTCAAAAGGAGAGTAGTTATCCACGGAAGATGGCAGGCCTTACTCCAAAATCCTAGAGACTTATGCTGTGATGCACCAATGGGGGCTTGCCAAAGACTCCAAACAGCATCCCTATCTGCCACTGACACCTCAAGCACAATTGGATCTGCTGGGTCATATGGCCCAAGTGGCAGAGCAGCTTGCACAGCAGCCTGGACCTGTTTCAGAGACTTCTCCTGTTCTGGACACCACTCAAAACTGGAAGCCTTTTAGGTCACTCGATATATTGGCCTGAGTAACATATTTAAATGAGGAATGCGTTGCCTTCAAAATCCAAATAGGCCCTCTAGGCTTTGTGCCTCTTTCTTCGTTGTAGGAGGGGCCAAATTCAGCAACTTATCCTTCACCTTAGAAGAAATTTCTCAATAGACCCCACACCAGTGGATCCTTATAAGTTTTATTGAAGTAGAAGGTCCCTGAAGTTTAGTCATATTTATTTCTCATCCTCTGGCATGCAAATGTCTCACCAGTAAGTCCAGTGTGTTTGCTACTTTTTGTTCACTGGATCCAATTCGCATAATGTCATCAATGTATGGACCAGTGTGATACCTTGCAGAAGTGAAAAGCAATCAAGGTATCTCTGAATAAGATTATGAACAAAGGCAGAGAGTTCATAAACCCTTGAGGTAGGACTGTAAAGGTATATTGCTGGCCTTGTCAGCTGAAGGCAAATTGCCTCTGGCGGACCTTATGGACAAGAATGGAGAAAAAGGCATTTGCCAAGTCAATGGCTGCATACCAGGTACCAAGAGATATGTTAATTTTCTCAAGCAATGAAAGCACATCTGGTACAGCAGCTGCAACTGAAGTCAACACTTGGCTAAGCCTATGATAATCCACTGTCATTCTCCAATGCCAAATCTTCTGCACAGGCCAAATGAGAGAGTTGAATGAGGATGTGGTGGGAATCAATAGCCCTGTGTCTTTCAAGTCCTTAATGGTGGTAGTAATCTCTGAAATCCCCCCAGAGATGCAATATTTTTCTTGATTTACTACACTATTTTTCTAGGTAGAGGCAGCTCTAATGGCTTCCATTTGGCCTTTCCCACCATAATGGCCTTCACCCTCCCAGTCAGGGAGTCAATGTGGGGGTTTCGCCAGCTGCTAGGTATGTCCATGCCAATTATGCATTCTGGCACTGGGGAAATGACCACAGGAAGAGTATGGGGACCACTGGACCTGCTGTAAGTCAGACCTGAGCTAAAACTTTATTAATTACCTGACCTCCATAAGTCCCTACTTTAACTGGAGGACCACAGTGACTGTTTGGGTCCTCTGGAATCAAGTCAGCTCAGAGCCAGTGTATAGTAGTCCCCAAAATGTGTGACTATTTCCCTTTCCCCAGTGCACAGTTACCTGGTAAAAGGCCGGAGGTCTTTTTGGAGAAGAATAGGAGAAAGATTAGCAGCATAAATTGTCAGTAATGCAATGGGGTCCTTCCTCAAGGGGCCTTGGCCTCCCCTTCATTCAAGGGATTCTGGGTCTGTAATCTGGTTCAAGTCTAGAAATTGATGGAAGGGCCACAATTCTCTGTTTTTATAATTCAAATTAGTCTTTTGTCCATTTGACATAGAAGTATTCTGCTTATACAAATTAAATAGGAATGCTGTGGGTTTACTATCAGTTTCACTTCTAGGAACACCATAATTAATTAGCCAATGCCAGAGTTCCAAGATGCTGCTTTGCCTCTGTTTCCCATTATGATAGCTATGCCCACCTTGCCTTTAAGGGTTGTGCTGCCACTTTGTCCCTGCCGCTTTGGGATCCAATTATTCCCACTGTATTTAAAGTTTGTAATTAAGTGACTCTGGTTCCCACTGTTAGATCTGACTTAGAGAGAAGAGCAATTACAGGGCTCTTTAAAGATGGAGATGCTGCCCTCACAAATCTCTTTTGCAAGGCATTGGTCAACAGTATATCTTCTGGACCCTCCCAGCTGGGATGAGTAGGTCTAAAGTAACTAATTTACACCACCATCCCAATCACCCTAAGGTTTTAGATCCCTTCCTCTACATTAAACAAAGGGAGATCAGGCATTTCCAGCTTGCTCACAGTGGGCCACCTTTTAATTCATATTTCAGCTAACCAAGCAGATAAACTATTAGAACACTTTTTAACTCCCCGAGCTGCAACATTAAATGCAGAGTCCCTACTTAGTAGGCCCAGATCAATAAAATCAGCCTGATCCAACTATATGTTTCTTCTGCCATTATTTCGCACCCTTAATATACATTCCTATGCCTGTTCTCCAGATTTCTGTTTATATAAATTAGAAAACTCAAGCAGTTCTTTTAGAGTGTAGCATACATCCCATTGGTCACACTCTCACCCTCACGTCTAGGGGCCTGCCGGGACTTTAATCTAGTTATAGGTCTAAAAGCAAACAGGGATGCTGGGGGTGGCTCCTGAGGAGAATCAACATTATCTTGCCTGGCAACTACCTCAGGGGAGACCATCACTGTTGCCTCAGGCAGCACAGGGTTTATCCCCTCAGACAAAGGTGGAAAGGCTGATGGCAGCATGGGTCGGGGAGGGGATGTTGCCACTACTGGGGATGGGGAAGCTGTTTCTTCTGGCAAAAAGCTTCATCAGAGTTTATAAGCTCAGTGTCCCCAGCGTCATCAGGGTCCTTCACACATCGCCATTCCAAGTTGCAGGGTCCCATTCTTTTCCATCAATGCCCTCACTTTAACAGTGGACACCTGGCAAGGCTGTGCATGCACCTTTCATTGCAGGTCAACCACTCACATGATAAAAGGTTGTGTCTAATTTTTCCACAATTTCAGCGTTTTCTCTACAAGAAATGAAACTCTCACTCAGGGCAATCTTAGCAGATTTGAGGCTCAGTATCTGCTTCTGAAGCCAGGAGGCAGAATCCCTGAGTTCATCATTTTCTTTCATCACTTTGTCCACTGAACTTAGGAGCAACCAAGCAGCTTAATTATGTTCCTTGGTTCTCCACATACAGTCAAAGGTACCATGTATAGAGTCACAAACTCTTTGCCTCTCATGAGTGGTGAATCAGGAGTGTCAAATACATTTATTTTGCATAACTCTCTAAACAGTTCACTGATAGTCTTTATCAGTGTTCTCCATACTATTAGAAGCAAAGTCCTCAGCATTTTTGGGTCTAATTATATTAAGCAGCCAACTCCAGAAACCCCAAATCCAACTAAAGAACTCCTCCTTAATATTCTGTTCCTCTAGAAGCATTCCTGGTACCAAAATCTATAGTAGTCACAATAGGCCATCTGCAAGCTGAGAACCAAGGAGAGTGAGTCTGAGTCCCAAAACTGAAGAACTAGGAGTCTGATGTTTGAGGGCAGGAAGCATCCCGCATGGGAGAAAGATGTAGGCTGAGAGGCTAGGCCAATCTAGTCTTTTCACATTTTTCTGCCTGCTTTATATCCTGCTGTGCTGGCAGCTGATTAGGTGGTGCTCACTCAGACTAAGAGTCGATCTGCCTTTCCCACCCCACTGATTGAAGTGTTAGTCTCCTTTGGCAACACCTTCACAGACACACTGAGGATCAATACTTTGCATCCTTCAATTCAATCAAGTTGACACTCAGTATTAACCATCACAAATAATTTCAGATTTTATTTTTTCCCATACTACAGTTCCTCATCTATTGATTTAATATTTTTCACCAAATGATTATTGATTATTTATAATATGCCAGAAACAGTGTTGGGTGCTAGACAGAATAACAAATAATGCAGACATAGACTCTTTCCTGGCAGAGATTACAGTTTAGTAAGAAAGACAAAAAATAATTAGTTCCATTATTTCTAATTGACCCACTGAAAACATTAAAAATGCCAAATCAATTTTTTAAAAATATTTCAAATACCATATTGAATAAAGATGACTATAAATTAAGAAATGTTCAGAAGCCCAAATCCGAGTGAGAGTGGGAAATCCAAAAGACAACAGTTCTCCTAGTGGGGCTCCTCTTGTGGGCTATCTTCTGGACCCTGCTGACTTTTGCCAAACTCATGTGATATGCAAGTTGCAGAAGCCTGAGATAGTGAGCCTCAGAGGTGACTCAGCTTGTAACTGTGTCCCCAAAGCCTACGCCATCAGACTAAGTGTAAGCTAGGAATGGGACAAGCACTCAGAGGGGACTTTTTAAAAAAATGTCTGTTTCTAATTAGGTAGAGAAAAAGCAAAAATCTCTACCATTTAAAACCAAGTTAGTCCTTCCTTGGGTTTGTAACACAAACAAAAAAACCTCACTATTAGTGTCACACAGAAACCAGAGAAATCCAAATTAAAAGGAGATAATATTTCCCAGACATTAAATTGGCAAAACTTAAATCTGTTGGCAACAGGCACTGCCATCAACATGATGAAATAGAACTGTTATGGAATGGTGGTAATATTGAAAACTGGGACACCCACTTCAGAGAGCATAAAGCTAGTACTTGTTAAAATTGAAGATGCCCATATTCTATGGTGGAAATTCTATATCCAGAGATATATCCTTGAAAAGAACTTCACATATGTGAATAAGAAAACTTACACTATGATATTTATTGCAGTACTGCTTATAATAGTAGAAAAATAGAATAATTCAACTATTATCAGAAATAAAATAAATAAAGAGTGGCTTAAGCACATAATGGAATAATATAGAATAAAACAAAGAAAAAGTATATATATATATGTGTATATATATATGTATATATATGTAAATGTGGATAAAATGGAATATTGAGGGAGAAAACGTAAGTCAGAAAATGGCAAAGTAGTGGTTTATGTAAATGAATATATTGTTTTTGGACACATGTACATGGAGTGAAAGTATATAATACACTGGTAATTGATATACCACAAATTGAGAACTGGAGAAGTGGGGAGAGAAAAAGGATGCTTGAGACATATCTATAAGACATAGTTTTTCTATAAAATGAAAAGCATGATCATGAAAAGATGGCAAAATGTTGCTTTCTGTTAATATTATTATATTATCTTGGTGATTTCTGAATATTTTAAATATTTTATTATTAAGTGTAAAATTTTGAGAAGAAAATCTGTCATGAATCTAACCACATTCACTGATTGAGGAGAAAATATCTAATATGATTATTCCAATCAATGCAATAAAAATGCTTGGTAAAATGTGACTCCCATTTGTGATTTTAAACATCTTAGAAAATTAGACATAAATGCAATTTTCTTTACTGTATGAAGATAATCTAAACTGCTACAACAAAATTCGTATTTCACTGTAAAGTTTAGAAGCAGTCTCTCAAGTCGGTAATGAAGACAGGTGCATGCTGTCATCCTGTCTATTCAAAATTATGTTATGTCCTTGTTAACACAAAGGTTAAATTCAAATTATAAGGAATAAAAAGAAAACAATAAAATTTTTATTTTGTGCAGATAATCAACTGAACCTAGTGATAATTTTAACAACTAAGAAGAGTCAGGGGGATTGTTATAAGATTGCTATGCCAATATCAGCAGTATTTCCATACAATAGCTACTTACTCTAAAATACGATAAAAAGAGAATCCATTTTCAAAAACAACAACTCTTTACAGTACCTAACAAAATGTGTTTAATCACATAAAATATATGTGAAAGGTGCAAAAATGACCCAAATAAATAGAAGGCTGCCCCATCATCTTGTGTGAAAGTATAACTATAATAAAATTGTTAGTTTCCTAAAAGTCAAGTATTGAACAGGGTTTGTTATGAAAAATGAATCTAAAATTTATACAAAATAATATAAAATACCCAAACTTGCGGGATAAATTTGAAGAAGAGATGGGTTATGCAAGATGGAAGTGAGAGGAAAACAGAGATACATCACACACACACACACACACACACACACACACACACACACTGGCACAAGCATAGCAAGTAGCCCAGTGAAATACAATGTCAGTCGTGGAAACATGCCCATAATATAGTGAAGGAAATAACTGATAATTTAGTAAATAGAATTGGTAAAATGAATTCTCCATAGATGTAAGAAAATATAGAGGTGATTTTTGTCTCAAAAAATATACAAAAATATTTCCTAATGGATTCAGACCAAAATGTGAAAAGTGTGTTGCAATACTTTATTCAATATTCATATGAATAAGAATGTACATAAAATTACCTTTATATTTGTGGAATGTAAAAATATATTAATAAAGAAAAAAACCTAGAATCCACAAAGAAGAAAATTTATAAATTTGCAACATGAAAACTCTAACTTTTCTGTGACACAAACTAACAAACAAAAATATTTTTAAAGATAAGCCACATATATAAAAAATTATTTTCTGTATCTATCATCACTAAGGTTTAGTTATCAAAAATATAAAAAACATCTATCAAATCAATGAGATAAAGGTAGACTAATAAATGGAGCAAAGAATTTGAACAGGCAAATTATACAAAAACAAAAACTGAATGAGCACTGCATATTGAAAATGTCCAGTGTTGCAAGTAATCAGGCTGTGCAAATCAGTTCAACAATGAAATTGTTGGAATTCTATATTGATGCAGGAATTCTATAGAGACTCCCCTTTTGTGTATTTACTACAGAAAATACCTACACACACATACAAACATCTTCAAAGAATCTCATTGTAGAATTGCATGTACAAACAATTAATAAAGATGTCCATCAGTAGAAAAATGGAAAAATTATGGTACATTCCTACAACTGATTCCTATATAGCAGTTTTAATGGAACAAACCTACATGTTTTATCTAAATATAGATAAGTATTATTAATATTATATCAACTGACAAAAACAAGTAGCAAATGACACAAGCAGTAAACATTACATCAATCTAAAAATCAATGCTGTATATCATTTAATATAAACATTAAAAATGTATGCAGACAAAGGGAAAGATAACTAATATCTGAATAGTAGTTACTTTTGTGAAAAGATGAGGGGAAAAGAATGGGTTGAGAGAAAAATGCTTCTGCTGTATCTTGTTTTAAAAGCAAAACAATTTTAGCTGCCATGAATTGCAGGGAAAATAAAATAAACAGAGTTGAAAGAAATATAACAAACCAAAACATTTATTTATTAAATATTAATGAAATCATGGGTTTCTGGTGAGTTCTTTTTTATTCAATTCATAATTAAAAACAAAGAATACATAGTAAACATTAAAAAGCAATCATTACACAATTGTAATGACCGTTATAATACAGAAAATACAAATTAATAGGAAAACTACCAGTAGTCAAGCCTGAAGTAATCTATACAATCATGTTACTAGTACCAAAACCAGACACATAGACCAGTGAAACAGAATGGAGAGCCCAGAAATAATTCCATGCACATACAACCATCTGATTTTTGACAAAGTCGACAAAGACAATAAGGAAAAGACTCCCTATTCAATTAATGATGCTGGGATTACTGGCTAGCCATACGCAGAAGATTGAAGCTGGACCCTTCCCTTACACCACACAAGAACAGAAAACCAAACACTGCACGTTCTCACCCATAAGTAGGTGTTGAACAATGAGAACACATGGATACAGGGAGGAGAACATCACATACCGGGGACTGCTTGGGGTGGAGGGGCTAGGGGAGGGTTAGCAGGGGGTGCGGGGATTGGGGAGGGATAATATTGGGAGAAATACCTAATGTAGATGACAGGGGGATGGATGCAGCAAGCCACCATGGCACATGTAAACCTATGTAACAATCCTGCACTATCTGTACATGTACCCCAGAACTTAAAGTATAATAAAAAAAATCACCTCAAGATGGATTAGAGACTTAAATGTAAAATCTAAAACTATAAAACCTCTAGAAGAAAACTTAGGAAATACTATCCTGGACATAGGAACTGGCAAAGATTTCATGACTTCCTGGACAAAGGGTGTCATGGGCAAACTTAGGGAATACCATACTGGACAAAGATTTCATGGCAAAGTCACCAAAAGCAACTGCAACAAAAACAAATATTGACAAATGGAACCTTATTAAAGAGCTTCTGCACAGAAAAATAAACTATTGTCAGTGAACAGACAACCTACAGAATCAGAGAAAATATTAATAAACCATTCATTTGATGGAGATCTAATACCCAGAATCTGTAAGAAACTTAAACAAATTTACAAGCGGGAAACAAATAACCCCATTAAAAAGTGGGCAAAAAACATGAAAATATATTTTTCAAAAGAAGTCATACACGTGACCAACAAGCGAATGAAAAAGCATTCAAAATCACGAATCATTAGAGAAATTAAAATCAAAACCACAATGATATACCATCTTATACCAGTCAGAATGGCTATTAGAAAAAGTCAAAAAATAACAGATACTGGTGAAGTTGTGGAGAAGGAAAACGTTTATATGCTACTAGTGGGAATGTAAATTAGTTCAGCTATTCTGGAAAGCAGTTTGTAATTTCTGAAAGAACTTGAAACAGAATCACCGGCATGGTGCACTGGCTCACACCTGTAATCCCAGCACTTTGGGAGGCTGGGGCGGGTGGATCACCTGAGTTCAGGAGTTCGAGACCAGCTTAGTCAACACGGTGAAACCTCATCACTACTAAAAATACAAAAATTAGCCATGCATGGTGGCAGGTGCCTGTAATCTCAGCTAGTTGAGAGGCTGAGGCAGGAGAATCGCTTGAACCTCTGAGGCAGATGTTGTGGTGAGCTGAGATCATGCCGCTGCACTTCAGCCTGGATGACAGAGTGAGACTCCAGAGTGAGACTCCATCTGAAAATACAGAATCACCATTCAACCCAGCAATTCCGTTACTGGTTATATACCCAAAGGAACATAAAGCATTCTACCATAATGACACATGTACACATATGTTCATCGCAGCACTATTCACAATAGCAAAGACATGGAATCAACCTAAATGTCCATCAACAGTGGGCCAAAGAAAATGTGGTATATATTCACCATAGAATACTATGTAGCCGTAAAAGAGAAAAAGATCATGTCGTTGGCAGCAACATGGATGGAGCTGGTGGCCATTATCCTAAGCCAACTAACACAGGAACAGAAGACCAAATACCACATATTCTTACTTGTGAGAGTTAAAACATCAAGTACATATGGTCACAAATAAGGGAACAACAGACACCAGGGCCCTTTTGAGGGTCGACGGTAGGATAAGGATGGATCAAAAAACTAAATATTGGGTACTGTGTTAATTACCTTGGTGATGAAATAATCCGTACACCAAACGCCAATGGCATGCAATTTACTGGTAGAATCTCCTATCTGGAGGATGCATTGAGTCAGCAACATGAAGGGGTCCTTAGGGAGCCACAGGGAGAGAGGGTTCAGGCAGAAGAAATGTCAGATATGAAACACCTAATGTAAGAAAAATCGAGAGTTAAATTAAGAATCAAGTATTCTTAAAGCAGCATTTCTCAAACTTTCTGACTGTTAGAATCACCTGGGGAGATTGAAAACGTCTACTGGGCGTTCTCAAACTTTAACTATAAATTACCTGAGGATTTTGCGTGTGTGTGTGTGTGTGTGTGTGTGTGTGTGTGTGTTTTCTGATTCTTATTTGACAGGTCAGAATTCAGTAGGATTCTGACCTAAACTCAGCATTTAAAATATTAGGCCAGGCACAGTGGCTCACGCCTGTAATCCCAGCACTTTATGAGGCTGAGGTGGGAGGATAATGTGGTCAGGAGTTCGAGACCAGCCTGGCCAACATGATGAAACCCTGTTTCTACTAAAAATACAAAAATTAGCTGGGTGTGGTTGCAGATGCCTGTAGTCCCAGCTACTGGGGAGGCTGAGGCAGGAGAATTGCTTGAACCCAGAAAGCAGAGATCACGCCATTGCACCCCAGCCTGGGTGACAGAGCGAGATTCTGTTTCAAACAATGACAACAAATCAATAATAATCGTATAGAACAGCAACAATTAATCATAAAAAGCAATAAAAGAGGCTCTATTTTCAAAAATGACATATTTCACAATATCTAGGAATAAATCTACAATATATGTTGAAGAATGTCACAGTATCTAGGGATAAGTCTAACAATATTTGTTGAAGAACTTTAGTCACAAAATTAGATAAGATATAAATATAATATGCAAAAGTGGCCTGAATAAGGAGAGAGCTATTCTACCAACTTGAATGAAAATTTTAGATGTCATAGAGGTGTAATTCCCTGAAAGTTTTGTATGTAACAAGATTATTGGCATTGTGTCCTAGATTCTGCTTCTCTAATAAATTTTGGATGATGCCACTACTCTTGGTCCACATAGCAAGACTACAGTGTAAGGATGTATGTGTGTGTGTAGGTGGAGAGAGGAGAGGTGTAAGGTTGGCTGTAGAAAGTGTCAGGAGATGGAAGACGGAAAAACAATGAAGGAAATATACGCAAAAGTATGGGTAAACAGCCATGATGTATGTAACTTACTCAAATTGTTCAGAAAAAACAATCATGAGTGTAGGTAGCAGGAGAGAGAGAAAGAGGGGAGGGGAGGGGAAAACGGGAAGGAGAAAGAGAGAGTAGCAAACAGGATAAAATGTTATCAATAAATGAATTTGAATAAACAGTAAAAAATGAGAAAAATGAAGCATCGAGGGAATTCCTGAAGCATTTCAAATCAATGTAATGCTTTGAGCAAGTTTTTGAGAAACAGCACTGGGCTGCCTAGAGTGTGAGAGACTGCATAATAGGGGAGGGAGGAAGGAAAAAGATGAAAGTATTCAGGAGGCATTTAGCAGAATTTAGGTGAAAGATAATGGCCAGGGTTAAAGCATGGTAGGATAGATTTTTAGCACAATTATGACTTTGTATTCACTTTCATTGAGGTTCTCGTACAAGTTCTTCCGACACAGTTAATGATTTTTGTCAAGTTTTCTTATAAACAGAATGAGTTTAGTACATACGAGATAATACGTTTGAATAAAAATTAAACGGCATGACACCTTTGTTACTCTGAAATACGTTTTGGTTTTTTGGTTTTTGCTTTTCATTTTAGAGATGGGGTCTTGCTTTGTCACCCAGGCTGAAGTGCGGTGGTGACATCACAGCTCACTGCAACCTCGAACACCTGGGCTCAGAGGATTCCCCAGCCTCAGCCTCCCCAGTAGCTGGGATTACAGATGTGAGCCACCACCCTGGCCAAAGATATGTATTTCCTTCCCAACTTTCAGCTTAAGTTCCCTTAGGGTGCTTTTACATCCTGTTTTGCCTGGGACAGTCCACAACGTGCACCTCTTGTTCAACATAATTACTAGTACTGTTTCTATAATTCTTTAAAGTAACATATTTGGACAGTTTGGCCATTCTGCCTTTAATAAAGATATCCATTGCCACATGCTTTGGTGGATGAGACATTGACGTTTCTCTGGATCAGTTTGTTTTAATGGCAGGCAGAGTCAGCTTTACACAAAGGAAAGCGTTCTGTAGTCAGCCAAAGTATATGTGTTGTGTCAGCGGGCTGTGCTTATCCTTCTACTGCAAAAGTAATTAAGAATGCCTATCCAACTCAGCGGTAGAAACTTTGCATATGACCTGCAACAGCATTTTGTTAGTTTAAGCAGTACTCGTAGGTTTCCAAATTCGGTTGATCACGTAGAAACACATTGACTTTACAGCTCTCACTGCGTCTCTCTCCCTTGTCCACTAAGCCTCAAATGTACCTTTTTCCTGTCTCTCAGAGTCATAAAGTTCATTTATGCCTCAGGAAAGTTTTTCAGGCTTTTCTTCTGCCTGAAAAACTCTTCTTACATTTTCATCTGCTCGCAGCCTTCTCATTATTTGTCTCAGCTCGAGTGTCCACTCCTCAATAGACGTTCCTTAGTAGCCTATTTCACACCCAGGCACTCATCCCATTCCCATGTTTTATTTTCTTTATAACTGCTTACAATGAACCGAAATTCATATTCACTTTTTCTTATATTTAATCAAGTTGCTTTTTGACATATTTATTGTCACTCTCTCCCATTAAAATGTAGGTGTCATGACAGTAGGAACCTTGTCATATTACTAACCACCATATAGCTTGTGTGCACTACATTGCCTGATTCAGAGTATGCAATTCAATGAACATTAAAACAAATGAATGAATTTATACCAGAATTATCATTTACAAACAATGTGACTTTAGGTAAGTCATTTAACATTCCTGAGGCTCGGTCTTTTTAAGTTTGTAAATTGATGATAGTATTTGGTTGTAAGAACTTAAAAATAATATTTCAATTAACACAATTTTCATTTAAGGCAACGTATTCTATGTGCTCATTAAGTAGTAGTAATTTTTTTATTATTGCCTATAGGTAAGAGCAACATCCCACTTCCCAACCATTGTGACATCATAGTTTGAAAATGTAGGATATAAAAAATAGATTTACAAAAAATCCTGACCGAAGGCTATTGATTATGTATTTCATTTGGATGTAATAGCTTTTCCAATTTTAGAGAATGGCCAATCTCATTTTCAGATAGCTCTTTGTATGACATTTTTATGACATTTTGTTATATTAAAGGTTAAAAGCTTTCAGAGGAAAGAATAATCTTTCTGATTACCTTATTGAAATTTCTCAAAATTTCTGCATCTAATTTTTATCCTCTGTTTGAAAAGAGTGAAAAAAAATTCTTCTTACAGGTAGGCTGACAAAACTTCAGTGAGAACCCTCACAAGTCAACTCCCTGTGCTGAAACAGAACCACCTGGAAAGAGAACCTCAAGATGGGGAAACACAGCTAAGCAGGAGTAGCAAAGACCTGTGAAATCTGTCAAAAACAGTTTCTTCAGAAATGACGATTTGAACCACATTGTGAAAAATCCTGCATTTTAAACTGAAGTGTTGAGATAAAATTTGACTTCTGGGTGGACAGTGGTAAAATTGGTATCCCTGATTTATTTTGAGTAGGGACCTTATATTACTGACCCATTCCGAACCAATTTGCCAATGAACAGTCACCATGGAGCAGGATTTACAAGAAGGTAGACAATTCATTATTTCAAATTAATCAAAACTTTTTATTTTTAAGGAGAAAAAAGGAAAATTTCTACAGGATTTATAGAGTGGGAATCTAATCTAATGTTGCTTTGAAAGTAGGCCATAGCACTTTGATTTCTGAGGACTGTTTTTGTTATTTTTAGAAATATTATAAAGACTAATAATGTTCATTAAATTCAAGCATTCAGACACATTTTAATGAGTTATTTTGTTAAAATTTATTCAGAATAGGAAATATTATTTGGCTTGCTAAGACAGGGACAGATGAAGAAGTAAGGCAATAAATAGGAAAGCATTGTGAGGTATTTCACAGAAAACACTTATGTACTATTATAAGTTGTAATACTTAAAATTTTGAATTATACAATAAAGTTTAATGAGACTGAAGGCAACCATTAATACATTATAAATATGTAAAGAATAATGATAATGAAATTCAACACAAAACAATAGTAACCTCAGGAAATCATGCTAATAACAAAGAAATATCCTTTTCATAGTGGTGTTTAAATATGTATAATTTAGGTAGAAAGGAGAATTTGTTTCAATAAATATAATTAGATGCAGCATATATAAGCAATTTATGGAAATAGAAATATAGAAATGGTAATTAATATTCCATGTGATTAATTTCAAACTATTAAATCCACAAATTACATACTTATGTCTTTAACCTAATCATCTTTAGATAATTAATTTTTGTGACGAGTGTAACAAATTTGGGTGCCTTTCATGATTACTACTAATTTCAATATCTTTTTACATACTCGTTATGCTCTTTTCCATCCTTCAAAGATATTTCGTAATAATTCCTTCTATTCATATGACTTTAAAAGACCAAAATTCATCTTATCTTAAGAAATGAAGTGTCCACAGCAAAAAGGAGAGCATCATTATTTATAGCAGACAGGGCCGTGCATGGAGAATCACGCTGGAGAGGAAGGCAATGTCCATATGTCCCAGGCTTCCTGTGCCTTCAGTGTACGAAGCCAAGCATGTAATTTCTTTGGCTTAAATTTCCTCACCTGAGATAAGGGAATACATTAGGAGATCCTAAATTCTTCGATTCTCCCAAGGTTCTACTGTAACAGCACCATAAAATGTCAGTGTATCCCCCAGTTTTATCCCTGGAGATGGATTTACAACAATAAGCTGTGGAGGAAGTTGTGATACTTCACTGTATCTTTCAGAATATCAAAGGATCATTGTCACTAACTTCAAAAAGAAAAATATGTAGAACTGAAAGCTTGGGAGCTCAGCCATTTCATTTTACTGTTGGAAGAATTGATGTGGATGTAAACTTTTCCTGGCCAAAGTCACATAACCATGGAAGATAGCATTAGAACTAGAGCCCAGTTCTTTTGACTCAACAATATAGAAAGAATAAAATATCTTCTGTTCAATTTGTATGTATGAATATCACCATTTTTGGTGGGATCCTTGCGGGAATTGTTTTTAAAAGCAAAAAATAATGTGCATGCATGAACTGTGATAGTTAAGAACAACTCTTAAGTGTGTATTTGTCATCTATTTTCTTGTAATTACTAAATTTTACTCCAAATTATAACAATTATTTAATTAACTAAGTGATCCATATGTTTCATAAATACTTTTGCCATATAATCTGTGGTTACATTAAATTTTTCTTTATTTTTCTGTATGCAATGACAAATATATAACTTATTTTATAATGTTTACATAGTGATACAAGGAATTTCCTCCCTTCTTCTCTTCCTTCCCTAAATACGTATAGACAGCCTCCCGTGTGAGAAGATTTTTGCCAGATACTGAGGATATGGGAATAAGCAAAATAGACATGGCTCCTGCGTTTGTAGATTTTGCAAGCTAATGCAGAGATAGGTTACAAAAATTAATAAGTAATTATAATTATGATATTTTATAAATATGTATACAGTACCATAAAAATATTGAGAAACTAATGTAGATTGGTTTGGAACAATGGGGAAGACTAGCAATTCACTTTTTGAAGAAAATGATGTTTAAGCTGGACTTGCAAAATGAATGTGTATGAGGTAAAGCATAAACCTTATAATCAGGGTGTACAAGATACTGGCATACCTGGATTGGAGAAGAACAGGTCAGTTTGAGTAACTCAATGGGTGGTAGGAACTGAGGAATATTGAATGAGATAATATGGCTAAGATGAAGCTGAAAAGCTGGTGCTGCACTGTTTTTACTCTGAAATTTCATAGTGTCGTAAAGCTAATTCCCAGACTGCTAATTTTCCTGCAGAATATTTCTTTTGTGTCTTGTCAGTCGGTTTCATAACCTGTTGTTTCTATGCTCCCAAGAAATATTTCATCAGCCACATTAGTTCAAAAATCCTGGTTTTATTTTCGTATCATGATGACATATGCTTTACTGAGAAGATGAACTTCGTTTTCCTAGCAACTTCTGACATTAAAATATCTGCCAGGCTTTTAAGATAAAAGAGTTTTGAAAAGGTTTAAAAGAAGGAAAGAAACAAAAGAATAAAGGAAGGGAGAAAAGGGGAGAGGAAGGTAGACAGAGAATGAAGGAAGTAAATAAAGAAGAAAGGAAATTACCCTTGGATATTAGTGGCCATTTTAAGACTTTCTGGTATGCTCATTAAACTGGAGAAAAAAAAAAAAGTTCATCACTCACTGTTATGAAACATTGCAACTACTGAGTGATTCAAATCATTCATGTGTTCTTTTACTGAACAGATATTGAACCTCTGCTATATACAAAAAACTCCATTTTATGAATGGGAAATAAGAATGTGTAGAGAGTCACAAATGTAGCAACCAGATTTTCTGTTGTTAAACTATAAATACACTGGCAGAAGAGCAGTTGTCCCAGAAGACAAACAATTGAGTACAAGATAAATTATCCATGTGATGATTTAACTTTGATATTTCACTGATAACCTGTCATCTCCTACCTCCCAAAGTACTCTTCCAGATGATTCAGTAGCTTCATTGGATGGTATTAGTTTTTTTTTTTTCTTTAAAAAAAAACTATTTTCTTTTCTTCCAACAACATAAGGTACAGAGAAATCCACAGCATGACACATTGCTTCTACTGATTCTTTTTACATGGATTACTTGGCCTTTTGTATTTCACCATATGTCCAAGAAACTGGCATACTTTGGAGGTGCTTCATTCTTAGGACACCTTAGGGATCGAGCTATTAATTTCTGTTAAGAGTTACGTCATTAAACATGAGAATATGTGCATATAGACAGGTAAGATCTCACAATAAATTGACAGAAGAATAAATAGTCTCTTGACTCCTATTGCATTGTCATTTTAATACAACATGCGAAATTGGATAATTTGCAAGGAAGATAGTGATGATTAAAAAGATACTGTTTATGGCCTGACTTGTACCTTATCATCACAACCATTCATCACCTTTATATTCCAATTAGTCTGTGACTTCCATCAATTAAGTCCTAACCATGAAGAAATAAAATACAGAATTATACCACACAGTAATAGAAAAATAGCAATTTGTAGTTAAACATAAACAAGAAAAGTTTGCATGTCTTTCTGTTTTCTATTATATTCTTTATTGAAATTCTTTTGCAAAAAGGTGAAAGAGAGATATAAATGCATCACTCTTTAGAAAAGGTAATATAGAATAATCAAATAACTATACAAAAAATGAATTTAATGGCCTACAAATACAGTCTAAGTTTACTGTAATGGTGGAAAGACTTGGAAGGATAAAGAAAACAGCATAGAGTCCATAGAAATTCCTAGAGGAACTTTCTTATGTATAGCTAAATGTGCATAACATATATAACATAAAATTACATTATGAGTTTTACCCATTCAACTGGGTTGTTTCTTCTTCCTTGACTGTCATTCACTGTGCATCCAAAAAGATACAATATAATGAACGATATGATATAGGTTTATTTTTTGAATCTGATGTGTTTCATGTTTTATCTTAACCACCAAAGCCAATTTCATAAAAACTATGAAGGCATTTCCCTAATGTGATCATTGTATACATAATGATAATGAAAAATACATTTATCAGACAGTTGTTCAGATTCACTGACAGCGCAACACTAATTGTTGCTAAAGTACTGCCTGTAAAGAACAAAAGGAGCTTGTGAATTATCTCCAGCCTTTTTGTTACGCAATGGAGAATTATTCTTTTCTATTTTGAATCTAAGAAGATCAGTACATAATTAACTTGCATTAATGGTTTCTTTTTTTCAGAATAAGAAAAATGAAGAATTTTTATTCAATTCATAGAAAATTGGCTTCATAAGCAAATTATTAGCAAAAAGTATAAAGTAATGCAAATAGTCTGAAGAAATACTCTTAAAAGTCAAAATGGGAATATATTTCTTTGGAAAGGCTCTGGAAGAAGATAAAAGGTAAAGAGTACAGCATTTAAACATCACTGTTATATATTTACTAGACAAGTATTCAGAAAACTGAAAATAGTTAATTGTATATGGTAGCACATTTTCAGATTTTAAAAATTATTAAAACCTACCTCCACAATAAACATTTACAAGGAAGATTACTTTATATAGTCCTGCCCTTAGATAATTTGCAATGTCTGGTACTGTCACAAACAATGAAGCTGTAATCACATTCCTGGGCATTTGTGATATCTGTGAATAAGAAAAGTTCTCTTATGAAGTGGGGGTTTGTGGAATGTGTACCTTTACTCTAAGCAGACAATCCAAAGTGATCCTGTAGATGTGTTTATGAGGCAAACGTAGAAGAGTCATTAAAGATGTATATTGTGGCCAAGGAAATTGTCTGTGGCTTTCTTCTGAGAGCACACTGAAGAACAGAAAACATACTTAAAAAAGAAATTCCACCTGTATGTTTTAGCATTGGTATCTAACACCAGGGTGTTTTGCTACAGGTTTAATCTCCAAGAAATGGTGAAATATTTCAAAAAAGCTTTTCTAATTTGTGACTTTGGTCTCTGAATTTCCTTTTAGCTCTCTTCAAATGCAATCTTGGATGTGTTTGCATGCATAATCTACAAATATTTGCTTTGGTATATTGCAAAAACATCTCCATGGGAGAGTATCTCCTTCATCCTCCTTATGTGTGCTATAATATTGAGGCCTTTGCAAGAAGTTGACTGTCTACCTCTCATAGAAGATCCTGTTAGACTATTTAAACTTTTATAGGACGCTCACACTGTGAGATAACATTAGCTTATTTTTTAAAAGTTACCGATACACTATAGAGTTTCAAGATATTTTATTTTCAAAGATAAATATAAAAGTCCTACAAATATTGCTGTAGCAATGATGTTTCTTTATTAAAAACTGATTTTGTAGAGTGGTTCTTAAGTACTTAACAAAAATATTGTACATAAAATTATTCAGTGTGCAATTCATAAAAGAATTAGAGTTAATTTTATATGTATGTTTATTTAAATAATACCAAAAATATATTTCATAGAAAATATACATCTAGTATGAATTTATAACTAAATAGAATAAGCTATGGTGTTCAAAAACTGTGATTTTATATGTCCTTTCATCACTTTGCTTTGTTAGTAACTATCAATGCAGTGTCACTCAAGGGACATGAAGCAAAATAGCTGAATAGAACCCTCCAGTGATTGTCTCCACTACAGGGACCCCAAATTGAAGAACTATCCACACAAAAAAAGCACCTTCAGAAGAACCAGAACTCAAGTGAGCAATCACAGTACCTGGTTTTAACATCCTGTCAGGGAAAGAGGCACTGAAGAGGGTAAGAAAGACAGTCTTGAGTTACTGACCACAACCCTCCCCCAGCACCCCAGCTATGACCACGTGGCACAGAGGGAATGTGTGTGTTTGGCAGAGAACAAGTGCAGTGATTTGCCAGACTTTGCATTGGAACTCAGTGCTGCCCTGTCACCGCAGGCAGCAACATGGGGCAGAATTCAGATGGCACCCACGGAGGAAGCATTTAGGTCAGTCCTAACCACAGTGGAATCTCCCTTCACAGAAGTCAGAACCCGAGTTGCAGCTAGCCCAATCACGATGGGTTAAATCACTCTGTGGTCCTAAATAAACTTGAAAGTTGGTCTAGGCCACAAGAACTGCAAATCCTAGGCAAAGTTCTGTGCTGTGATGAACTTAGAACGGGTGGACTTGGGGTGCCTGTGACCTAGTGAGAAACCAGCTAAGTCAGCCAAGAGAGAGTGCTTGCATCACCCCTCCCGCTGCTCCAAGTAGTGTAGCTCACAGTTCCAGGACAGAGACTCCTTCCTTCTCTTTCAGGAGATAAAAAGGAGAGTAAAGAAGATTTTGTCTTACAACTCGGATACTCACTCACTCACAGTAGGGTAGGGCACCAGGCAGACTTCTGAGTCCCCCATTCCAGACCCTAGCTCCTTGATGACATTTCTAGATACACTTTGGTCCAGAAGGAAACCCACTGCCTTAAAGGGAAGGAACTAGTCCTGGCAGATTCACCACCTCCTGATTAAAGAGCCCTTAAATAAACATCAGTATCCAGGCAGTACTTGCTGTGGGCCTGGGTGAGACCCATGGTTGTGGTGGCTTCAGGTAGGACCCAGTGCATTCCTAGCTGTGGTGGTCATAGGGAGAGTCTACTTTTGCATGAGGAAAGGATAGAAAAAAGTGGAAAGAACTTTGTCTTGAGGCTTGGTTGCCTGCTCAGCCACAGTAGAATAGAGAACAATCAGACTCTTAAGGTTCCCAACTCCAGGCCTTGGCTCCTAGATGGCATTTCTGATCCCATCCTCGGCCAGGAGTGGAAACTCACCACCCTGAAGGGAAAGATACATGGCTGGCTGGATTTGTCACCTACTGACTGACGAGACCTTGGGCCATCAGTGAACATCAGCAGTAGACTGTGACCGTCACAGGCGTTAGGTAAGACCCAGTGCTGTGTTGGTTTTGGGTCTGACCCAGCATAGTCCCAGTGGTGGTGGCCATAGGGATGCTTTTGTCACTTCACTCTCAGCTCAGCATGGAGAGACAGACTCTGTTTGTTTGGGTGAAAGTACAGAAAGAGAACAAGAGCCTCTGGGTAGTAATCCAAGGAGTTCTTCCAGATCATACTCAAGAATGTCACGGTGATACTCCTACAAGTCTGCAAGAGTCACAATGTTACTGGGTTTGGGGTGCTGCCTAATGGCAGATGTTGCTGCAGTGACCAAAGATTTAGATCACAATTCTCAATTTACTTTGAATCCTTGGAAAGCCTTCCCAAGAAGGATGGGTACAAACAAGTCCAGACTCTGAGGCCTATGGTGAATCCTTAACTCTTCAATGCCCAGGCATTGATAAACATCAAGACCATCCAGGAAAACATGACCTCACCAAACAAACTAAATAAGGCACCAATCCCAGTGATCAATCCTAGATTGACAGAGATATGTGACCTTCTCACACAGAATTCAAAATATTTGTTTTGAGGAAGCTCAACACAATGCAAGATTACACAAAGAAGGAATTCAGAATCCAATCAGATAAACTTAACAAAGAAATAATTTTTAAAAATCAAGCAGAAATTCTGAAGCCAAAACATTTAATCAGCACACTGAAGAATGTATTAGTCTCTCAACAGCAGAACTGATCAAGCAGAAGAAAGAATTAGTAAGCTTGTAGACAAGCTATTTGAAACTACACCGTTAGAGGAAACAGAGAAAAAAGAATAAAAAAGAATAAATCATTCCTACAGGATCTAGAAAATAGACTCAAAAGAGAAAATCTAAGAGTTACTGACCTTAAAGAGGAGGTAGAGAAAAAGATCAGAAGAGAACACTTATTTAAAGAGAGAATAATAGAGAACTTTCCAAACACAGAGAAAAATAACAATATTCAAGTAGAGAGGGTTATAGAACACCAAGCAGATTTAACCCAAATAAGACTACACTGAGACATTTCAGCAGAATGAATAAATGAAATCGAAACAAAAAAAGTACAAAAAAATCAATGGAACGAAAGTTAATTTTTTGAAAAAAATAAAAATAAAGAAGATCAACAAATCTGTAGCCAGACTAAGAGAAGAGAGAAGACACAAATAAGTAAAATCAGACATGAAAGAGGAGATATTATCATGGACACTCCAGAAATTCAAAGGCTTAATTAGAGACTACTATGAGCAACTGTACGCAAATAAATTGGAAAACCTAATAGAAATGGATAAAGTCCTAGATACATACAACCTACTAAGACTGAACCATGAAAAAATAGAAAACCCAGATAGACCAACATCAAGTAATGAGGTTGAAACCATACTTAAAAGTCTCTCTGTTAAGAAAAGCCCAGGACTGAATAGCTTCATTGATGAATTCTACCAAACATTTTTTTTAAAAGGAGCTAACACCAGTCCTATTCAAACTCTTCAGAAAAATGACGGAGTAGGGAATACTTCCAAGTTTATGCTGTGATGCTAGTATCGCTCTGATACCAAAACCAGACAAAGATACATCAAAAAAAGAAAATTGCAGGTCAATGTTACTGATGAACATTGATGCAAAAAATTTTCAACAAAATACTAGCAAACCAAATTCAATAACTATTAAAAACATCATTCATCATAACCAAGTGGGATTATTCCAGGGATGCAAGGATGTTTCAATATGCTTAAATCAGTCAATTTGATACATCATCTCAACAGAATAAAGGACAGAAAACATAATGATCATTTTAATTGATGTTGAAAAGGCATTTGATAAAATTCAAGACCTCTCCATGAAGAAAAGCACCCTACAAACTGGGTACAAAAGAAATGTATTATCAAACTGAATGGAGAAAAACTTAATTTTCCTCTGGGTACAAAAGAACACCTGGAAAAAGACAACGTTGCCCATTTTCTCCGCTGGTATTCAACATAGTACTGGAAGTCCTACCTAGAGCAATCAGACAAAGAAAGAAATACAGGACATTGAATTTAGAAAAGAGAAGCCAAATTATTCTTGTTTGCAGTCAATATGATCTTACATTTAGAAAAACCTCCTCCAGAAAACTATTAGAACTGATAAATTCAGTAAAGTTGCAGGAGACAAAATCAACATACAAATACCAGTAGCATTTCTATATGACAACAGTGAATGATGCAAGAAAGAAATCAACAAAGTAATACAATTTGCAATAGCTACAAATAAACATAAATACCTAAAAATTAACTTAACCAAAGAAGTGAGTCTTGACAATAAAAATTATAACTTTGATGCAAGAAATTGAAGAGCACACAAAATATGAAAATATATTCCATGTTTATGGATTGGAATTACCAATATTATTAAAATGTTCATACTATCCAAAGCAATCTACAGATTCAATGCAATCCCTATGAAAGTAGCAATGACATTCTTCACGGAAATAGAAAAAATAATCCTAAAAGTATATGGACCACAAAAAAACAAGAATAGTTAAAGCCATCTTAAGCAAAAAGAACAGAACTGGAGAAATCACATTACCTGACCTTAAATTATGCTATAGAGCTATAGTAGCCAAAACATAATGGGTACTGGCATAAAAACAGACACACTGACCAATGGAACAGAATAAAGAAACCAGAAATAAATCCACAAACCTAAGTAAACTCATTTTTGACAAAGGCACCAAGGACATTTATTGGAGAAAGAAAAATCTCTTCAATAAATGATGCTGGGAAAACTGGATAACCATATTCAAAAGAATGGAACTGGATCCCTGTGTCTCATCATATGCAAAACATCAAATCAAAATGAGTTAAAGACTTATATATAAGACCTCAAACTATGAAACTACAAAAGGAAAACAGTGGGGAAAATCTCTAGGACGTTGTACTTGGAAAAGAATTCTTGGTTAGTGCCATATAAGCACAGTCAACGAAAGCAAAAATGGACACATGGGATCATATCAAGTTAAAAAGCCTCTACACAGCAAAATAAACTATCAAATAAGTGAAGAGATAATACACAGAATGGAATAAAGTATTTGCAAACTATCCATCTGACAATAGGTTAATAACCAGACTATACAAAGAGGTCACACAACTCTATAGCAAAAAAATGTAATAATCCCACTGGGCAAAAGATCTGAGTAGATATGTTTCAAAAGAAGACATACAAATGGCAAATAGAAATATGAAAAGGCTCAAATCACTGATCACTAGAAAATGCAAATCAAAACTGCAAGGAGGTACGATCTCACCTCAGCTAAAATGGATTTTATTCAAAAGACAAGCAACAACAAATGCTGGCAAGCATGTGAACAAAAGGAAACCCTCATATATTGTTGGTGGGAATGTAAATAAATACAGCCACCATGAAGAACAGTATAGAGGATACTCAAAAAACTGTAAATTTAGCTACCATAAGATCCAGCTGTCCCACTGCTAGGTATATATCCACAAGAAAGGAAATCGATATACCAAAGGGATACATGCTCTCCCATGTTTACTGCAGCACTGTTCACAATAGCCAAGATTTGGAAGCCACCTAAATGTTCATCCACAGATAAATGGATAATGAAAATGTGGTACATTTGCACAGTGGAGTACTATTCACCCATAAAAAGAATAAGATTCTGTCAAATGCAAAAACATGGATGGAACTCTAGGACATAATTTTAAGTGGAATAAGCCAGGCACAGTCAGACACATTTTGCATGTTCTCATTTATTTGTAGGAGCTAAAAATTAAAACCATAAAACTCATGAAGATAGAGTAGAATAATGGTTACCAGAGGCTGAGAAGGGTAGCTGAGGATGGGAAGAGTTGGGTTGGTTAACATTCATTAATGTATAGTTAGATAGAATGAATAAGATCTAGCATTTAATAGCAAAACAGAATGACTACAACCAAAAATAATTTATTATACATTTTTAAATAGCAATATATGAGGGTTTCCTTTTCTCCATATGCTTGCCAGCATTCGTTTTTGCTTGCTCAATTATACAAAAGAGTATAATTGAAATTTTTAACACAAAGAAATAAATACTTGAAGTGGCGGATACTCCATTTACCTCGATGTGAGTTGTTACGCACTGTATAACTGTATCAAAATATTTCACGTGGGATAAATGAAAATTAAAATAGTAAAAAATAATAAAATAAAATGATAATCCCCCAAGAAATTGAGTAAAGAAAAGAAATTATGATGCAAATTACATACCTATAAAGAGGGGTTGCCAAAATTAAAAACTAATGCGCAAATCCATTTTAAAATAGGAGAGGATTAGCCTCTGTGAGCTTCTGTCATCAATTGTTTTGGGAATTGGTCCAATTTCTGTCTTTGTGCATTAACAGTTCATATTCAGATGGATGGGGCTGCTCCTGAGAATTATAGGCCATAATTTATCCCACCATCTACAGGCAATACTGTTTAAAAAAGCAGTCCTGTAGAAGGGCTTTTCCTTATATTTTAGAGAAGTAAACATTGGTATAATTTTAAAATCACAGCCGCAGAGGTTCACAGATTGAAATTGTAAACACAAGTTTGCAGCACACTGATACTGATTCTTAAAGATTCAAAATCTTCTAAGCTTCCATACATGGTAGAAAATTGTGTTGGAATGTGGGGAAAAATAACTGTTAGAAGATTTTTTTAAAATCGTTCACTTTTTGAGTGATTACTTTACTCACATGAGCATTCATTTAACTTGTATTCTGAAATATTGCAAAAGTCTTGATTTTTTAGATTATCTTCAGAGCATTATAATAATTGAAATTCTTAAAAGTTACATAAACTACCCTACTATTAATAAAATAATAATACTAGCTATTATTTGTATAGTGCTTCTTATGTTCTAACGACTCTTAGAGATTTTACTTATATTAATTTAATACCAGCCAGTTGTTCACTATACAAGCTATGGGAGGCAGATACAAAATATAAAGCATCTACATGAATGAATTGGCTGTGGACCCAAATTTCAGAATGGTTCTAATTGTTTCCTTGAGCTGTTGTAAAGTATATCAACAAATGATGACCAGATACCCTGCATTGTCTAGGATAGCACTAAATCAGTATGTTCTTTCTCATGTTTATGACTGTGGGATATTCCAGGCTTACAACAGCTATCTTTGTTCAGCTACATTTTAAAGAAGATTCCCAGAACTGAGGACAGAAAAGTAGAGGTGACTATTTTGAGATAAAAATGAAATCTGACTTTTTATTGGATAACTCCAAGTTAACTTAAAATTTCTCAGGATCCACTGCAAGAGTTAGAAAAAAAAATTTATGGAAGATTCCTCTAAAAATTCAAAACCCGCTAAAACATAAGAACATCTGGAGAATCTCCTGTGAAATGTGGGGATATCTTTGGTAGATACTATTTACTGATACTATTATCACTATGAACTGACTTTAAATACAATGTATAAAAAGTAACTATTTTTGTAACAGAAAAAAATGAATATAGTAAAAATAAAATTGAAACATTACAAAAAGGTATGAATTGATGTCTCACTTTCAACTCTGATCACTTGTCTCTCAGGGACAAACATATTTTATTTGTTTTTGTAACATTCTAGGTATTCTAGGCATACACAATTTATGACCATTCATTCATTTTACAAAATGAAAAATGGGGAATATAAATAGTTTTGAATAGCAGAGTACTATACATACTATATTTAGAAGATTATTCCAACTAGTATGTATTCATTTTAATGGTTGCATAATATTCCATTGTATGAATGTAGCATAATTTATCCAACCAATGTCTTTTCATCAGACATATGTTTGGTTCCAGTCTTCTGATATTATAAACTATACTGCTTGGATCACCATGTTCAAACATCTTAGAAGCAGAAATACAAAGTTAAGTGTAAATGTAGTCTTAATATGCATTGCCCAATTTCTCTTTAAAGAAATTGTAACAGTTTGAATGCTTATAAAAAGTGTTTGAGTGTTTTTTTACTCAGTCAGAGACTGACACAAAGTGCTATCAAGCTGATCTTTGCAAAACTAACAGATGAAAAATATGCTTTAGAATTTTTAATTGGTATTTATTTCATCTTGAATAACATTGAGTACCTTGTCTTAAATTTAGATATTAATTTTAAACTTTTTTTGACTTCTCTAATCATATCCTATATTGTTTCCTCCACCATAGTTTGTCTTTTGGTAATTAAATTTTGACAGGCAGAAAAGTTCACACTTTGTACAGTTAAATTCTCCTTTTTTGGGCAAAATTTGAGTATTATAGATACACTAACTAATTCTAAGGAGTTTTTAATTAATTAACAAACTTACAATGGATTTTGATTATTTTTCTTGAGAAATAGTTATTCTTAAAATTTTGTGCTCAAGATCAGTTTGTCATTGAAAATGAACTAATTTTTTTTCCTTTTTACCATATTGATCAAGCATTCTTATCCTTTGTAACAGGTGACAAATATTTGGAAAAATTAATGATTTTGCAAAATAACATGTGTAATGAGTCAACCTCAGTTTTCTTATTTTAAATGTACTGTGTTTCCTACTATACTGCTCTCCTCTCTACACTAATCAACACATTTTTATCTAAAATGAACACGTCATGTTAATGGTTCAGGATGTGCTTTTAATAACAATCATTTTAGAATGATTCTAGGATGCATTTATCCAGATTCAGTATATGAATAAGAATAAAAGAACTACAGCAAAGCTCACCTTGGAAAAGTCAGAAACCAACCTATAAATATGGATGATTAATTCAAATAGATTCTTTAGGATTTGAGGTCCAGATATATGCAATCAAAGTCTAGTTACACTTGCCAAGTAAAATAAACGAATGATGATACAGTTTGACAGTCTTGGAATAAGTTCCCAAGAATATAAGGTGCTATTTATCACCATTTAAATCAATTTACATTCACATTTAATACCAAATTAAGGCTGATATCCCTTTTATTGTAGATTTTAATTATTGAGGCCCTATAAGACAGTTAAGTATATTAATTCCTCCCAAAGCAATCATTATTGTTTTTAAGCAAGAGCTCTTCTACACTTTTCCTGTTATTTCTATTCCTTTTCGATACCTATGCCCACTGTGATTTCAGCTGAGGCACAGAAACACTGATACTTTGCAAATTACAAATATACTTTTCACTGCTTAGTATTATATCTCTGTTAGTGCCAAGCCCATGCAAGAGAATTGTCCCCCTTTTAGGATAATGCCATGTTCATACTCAGTTTTAGAACTTGACTTCAGGAGTGTTTTGGTTTGTTTGGTTTGGATTGTTACAAAAATAAGAAATCTAACAAAATGATGTCTAAGCCACTTCCAGGTGCAAGTTCTATAATCCTCTGATACATCCATAAAAAAACCTAGAACCTAGGTATGTTTGAGAAAGTAATTGGACTTCAACACAAAAATCATCTCAGATTTTTGACAAGAGACATACGTGTTTTTTAAGTTTTCTCTATTAGATAGATTGATTTTTAGTATGAATATTTTATAGCTTTGAAAATTGATCATCCCTTAGGAAACAATGCCACTTGACTATAACCCACATACAATACTTTGACACGCAGTCTCTTGTTGGATGATCATTTCCTTTCTCACCATCTCCAACTGCATCTGCCCCTTCATCAGTTTACATTTTCACACTTAACCCGGTTTCTCATTCATGACTCCATTTCTTTTACCCCAACTTGCTAAATGTAATATCAAATTTATCACCTAGAGTTCAATCTTCCAAAAGAATATAAATATTTCCCCTTGAAAGATAAATAAAATTGTTCTGCAAACATAACTAAAATCATTAAAAACATACCGTTGATGCCCAAACACATGATATACTAACTTTACTCTCCACTGACTCTATCAAATACATGCATTTGATCTCACAACATGTTTAAGAAGTGATGTGACTGAATTGTGAATTAAAGAAATTAAGAAATTGTGAGCAAAAAATTAACAAATATTTTTTGTACTTTAGTTACTCCATATGAATATAGGAATTCATCTAATAGTGACCAATATTAACCTCTTCAATTACAAAACACATAAAAAGCACAAATAACTTTCTGATTTTGAGCATAATAAAACCAGGGTTATAATTAAACATTATTACATACGTACAAAATACAGAGTAGAGTATCCAAAATTATAGTATCATGAAACTATTTTACTGTCATAAAATTTATATGTCTATTTCTCCCCTCACTACCTCCCTGATTACAGGCAAAAGGTGAGTGATAGATTAATCTAGTTGACTTTTCTGTTCTTGGGTCACTGTCATTATTGGTCTAAGCAAAGTTCCTCTCTTGATCAAATTATCATTTTCTAGTCCCATTATTTTCTCCCTTATTCTACAGGTTACTATTCTAATTTATTTATGCATATGCATACTTTTGTGCCTCTGTGAAATATTTAGTGTTGGTGTACACAGAAGTATCTTAAATTTGCATGAATAATACTGCGTTAAGTTGCTGATTCTGTTTCTTACTTCCTGCACTTACCAGTGCTTGTAGTGTCTCTCTATTTTGCTACATTTGCATCCTATTAGTTGCTTTTCATCCTCTCAGAAACAAACTCTTGCACTATGCTTAACTGTACCACATCACATACAGACACACAAAGCTGTAATGGGAATTCCCATTCTTGATCTCCTATTTACTTGCCTTAAAATCCTCAGCAACACATAAAACATAAAAAAAAATTATAAATAAAGAAGAAAATACTTTAAAAACATATGTCAGTAGAAGACAAACTAACATTCCAGAATACATGCTCAAAACAATATAAAAGATTAGCAGTCTGTTAATTCTATCTGCTTCCTATGTAAAAAGGAAAATGCAACATGGTTTCTGTTGGTGTCAGAATCCATAAAAAGAAATTCCTATGAGTATTTCAGAATAAATGTATAGGAATAAATTTTAAGAAAGAACTCTGTAAAATCAATATGTAGAAACATAAAAAAAAATTCCATACTCATGGATAGAAAGAATCAATATTGCAAAAATGGTCATACTGCCCAAAGTAATTTATAGATTCAATGCTATTCCTATCAAGCTACCAACAACCTTCTTCACAGAACTGGAAAAAAACCACTTTAAATTTCATATGGAACCACAAGAGAGTCTGCAGAGCCAAGAAAATCCTAAGCAAAAAGAACAAAGCCAGAGGCATCATGCTGCCAGAGTTCAAACTATACTACAAGGTTACAGTAGTCAAAACAGCATGGTACTGGTACAAAAACAGAGACAAAGACCAATGAAAGAGAACAGAGGCCTCGGAAGCAACACCACAAATCTACAACCATTTGATCTTTGACAAACCTGACAAAAACAAGCAATGGGGAAAGGACTCCATGTTTAATAAATGGTGTTGGGAAAACTGGCTAGCCATGTGCAGAAAGCAGAAACTGAACCCCTTCCTGTCACCTTACACTAAAATTAACTCCAGATGGTTTAAAGATTTAAACATAAAACCTAACACCATAAAAATTCTAGAAAAAACCTAGGCAAAACCATCCAGGACATAGGCATAGACAAGGACTTCATGACTAAAACACCAAAAGCAATGGCAACAAAAGCCAAGAT